>JAMZAV010017594.1:0-11680 GCA_024449915.1 Sweltsa coloradensis | reverse complement strand
TTATACAATAAGTTATAGTCATTTGTTATTGCAATCGGGAAAAATACCCGTTTTGATCAGCCAAGTTGGCCTTGGATAAATGTGTCTCATACAGTGATTCTATGTCATAAGTTATCGCGATTCTTCTCTTCTTCTTTTTTCAGCCTAGTAAGGCCTACGATAAATAAATACTAAAGTACGCATTAAGAGTCTACCCACTCAGTCACATAACTGCTTTTTAGTAGGGGACAATAAATCAAAGCGTCCAAGCCAACCTTGTAGGCCCTGACGCAATGGACGAGTGAGCGATAACCAACCAGATCAACGCAAGAATCAACAAGGCTGATTCAGAACAACTTCAAATTTGAATTTGCGTTCAAGAATAGTACCCGTTTTCTTCAGCCAAGTGAGGCCAACGATAAAAGTATTTCATACAGTGACTGTATGTGATTTGGTGTCGCGATTCTTCTCCTTCTTCTTTCTTCAGCCTAAATAAGCCTTTGTTAAAAGTATTTTACAGTGAGTTATTTGTGATTTGTTATAGCAACCGAGAAAAAAACCGTTTTCTTCAGCCAAGTTGGCTTTGGATAACAATGTCTCATACAAAGATTCTGTTATTAGTTATCGCGATGCTTCTCTTCTTCTTTTTTCAGCCTAGTGAGGCCTACGATAAATAAATACAAAAATCCGCATTAAGAGTCTACCCACTCAGTCACATAACTGCTTTTAAGTAGGGATAATAAATCAAAGTTTCCATGCTAACCTTGTAGGTCTCGACGCAATGGACGAGTGAGCGATAACCAACCAAAGATCGATATTTTTATTAGGAAATATAACAATCAATGGTATAGACAGAGCGAACATCCGTGGATCAACGCCAGAATCAACAAGGCTGATTCAGAACAACTTTTGTATTTGCGTTCAAGAAAAATACCCGTTTTCTTCAGCCAAGCGAGGCCAACGATTAAAACGTTTCATACAGTAAAAGTATGTGATTTGTTGTCGCGATTGTTCTCCTTCTTCTTTCTTCAGCCTCAAGAGGCCTTCGTTAAAGGTTTGTATACAGTGAGTTATTTGTGATTTGTTATAGCAATCGGGAAAAATACCCGTTTTATTCAGCCATCTTGGCCTTTAGTAAAAGTGTCTCATACAGTGTTACTATGTCATTAGTTATCGCGACACACACATACAAAAACTTGTAGAAATACAGCCAAACGTTACACGCTCAAAAGGGAATGAGATCTAAAAAAAGGGCCAAGCTCATCTACCTCTCCACGTCCCCGTACAGTGTCCCATAACAGCATCCTCGAAAAGCTTGGCAAAATAGAATTTGCGATTATTAATTCAATGTAATAGTTTATCCACGTTCTTTTTTTCTAATTAATTTGAATGTAATAACATGCACCTTCTATTTTGCCAAGCTTTTCGAGGATGCTGTTATGGGACACTGTACGTTTATGTGGAAGGGTAGATGAGCTTGGCCCTTTTTTAGATCTCATTCCTTTGAGTGTGTAAGGTTTGGCTGTATTTCTACAAGTTTTTGTTATGTGTGTGATCTCATTACTTTTTCAAGTTCCGTTACAAAATTATTTGTTAAAATATAATATTTTTATCAAAGTTGATTAAATTCTATGGTATTAGCAGTTACAATATAGGATGTAAAATATCTAGACCCGGATTCATGTACATCCTGGGTATAGGTGGTATAACCATGGTATAACGACGGTATAAGGACTGGACCCCAATTCTTGAGTTCGTGGGAGATGAGTTGAAAACGCAATTTGAAAACGAAGTCGTTTTCGTTTTCGAAGGAATTGGTATTCTTGAACGGTATCGTGGAAAACGTCATGGGTTGTGAGTTGAAAGCATTGATATTAAACCCCTATAGTAGGCTAGATTAGCAGTCTCCTATACCTCCGCACAGGCGCGAGCGTAGCAAATTGAAGACTCAACCGGCCCATTTCAAGATGGCGATTTGATGTTTTAATTTATGCTTTTTTAATGCAATAAAGTATTTTACTGGATTGTTTGATATGGTTTTAGCTTGTGCAGCATGGTATTAAACAAAAGAAACAATACGAAGTGATTGCATAAGGGAATTTAGTAATCATTTGGTGTTAAAGGCTAGTATGCTTACCTGTCAACCTGGCGGCAATCTTGAGAACTATTTGGCCACAAATCGCTCCCATTTGATTAACATGTAAACTGTCATTTTAAGATGGCTTCTAATTGTACCGGAAGTGGACCACCGACTGCTGGTCTGTGGTCTTCTACAGGATGTCTATGGTTGAAAGAGTATCACGAAATCCAAACACTTTAAAAAGATTTGCGTATAGCAAAGAGCTCGAAAAAGTTCTATATTTATTCTAGATGGCAGTGCCTTCATAAACGCGGGCCAATCGAAAGACGAGTTGTATGAAATGATTTGATTGTTGCAATTATGTAAACAAACAGATGAGCAAGCTCATATCAGAACAATGTTGTGCTGGCATAGGGTTGGCTAGGCTTGTCAAACATGTAATGTAAGTATGAATTTTACTAGTCCTATAGCCAAATGGAACTTTAGACCTACACTTTTGCATTATAAATAATTTTCCACATCTGGGCCTAGGCCAGGGACGGTTTCTGATTTGTTTATGAGAGTATAATGACAACTTTTCTCGTTTCACACATAGAAGCAAAATTTAAAATGTCCGCCATTTGTTAACGTATCGCACTTTCCCGCCTAACTCTGCTTATACCGTCAACAAGTGTCAAGTAACTATAGTTACTTGTTGATTGTATGCCTAGTGTTTAAGGCTTATTTTAAAACCCTTATTTGGAGCCTTCCAACAAACTTTTTCAACTTTTTTTTTTCAAAAGAGACTATATTTCTATAACCTTAATGTCCATGTAAAATATGAACATTGTAGTCCCACCCGTCTGTTCAGAATCGCGGGCCGACGTATTAGATGTTAGCAGTAGCAGTAGCAGTAGCAGTAGCAGTAGCTAACATCCTTAAAGTGATTTTGAGCATGTTTCAAGCCATTTTTCACCAAGAAGGAATAATCGTACCCCAATAAAATTTGGCATGCGTTGTCAGGTACCTAAATCCCCTCGATTGTGATAGTTTTCAAGTTCACATCACGTTACATGACGGCTGGGTAACACCTCGAAATCACCCCAACTCTGCTTGGTGTATAAGGTGCTTGAGTGTGTAGCGCACCGCGGCTTGGCTGCGGCGCCCTAACGGGCACTTTGATATTCTTCTCTTCTTCTTTTTTCAGCCTAGTTAGGCCTACGATAAATAAATACAAAAGTCCGCATGAAGAGTCTACCTACTCAGTCACATAACTGCTTTTTAGTAGGAGACAATAAATCAAAGCGTCCATGCCAACCTTGTAGGCCTCGACGCAATGGACGAATGAGCGATAACCAACCAAAGATCGACATTTTTATTAGGAAATATTACAATCAATGGTATAGACAGAGCGAACATCCGTGTATCAACGCCAGAATCAACAAGGCTGATTCAGAACAACTTTTGTATTTGCGTTCAAGAAAAATACCCGTTTTCTTCAGCCAAGTGAGGCCAACGATTAAAATGTTTCATACAGTAAAAGTATGTGATTTGTTGTCGCGATTCTTCTCCTTCTTCTTTCTTCAGCCTTAAGAGGCCTTCGTTAAATATTTGTATACAGTGAGTTATTTGTGATTTGTTATAACAATCGGGAAAAATACCCGTTTTCTTCAGCCATGTTCGCCTTGGATAAAGGTGTCTCATAAAGTGATTCTATGCCATTAGTTATCTTGATATTCTTCTCTTCTTCTTTTTTCAGTCTAGTAAGGCCAATGATAAATAAATACAAAAGTCCGCATTAAGTGTCTACCCACTCAGTCACATAACTGCTTTTTAGTAGGGGACAATAAATCAAAGCGTCCATGCCAACCTTGTAGGCCTCGACGCAATGGACGAATGAGCGATAACCAACCAAAGATCGACATTTTTATTAGGAAATATTACAATCAATGGTATAGACAGAGCGAACATCCGTGGATCATCACCAGAATCAACAAGGCTGAATCAGAACAACTTTTGTATTTGCGTTCAAGAAAAATACCCGTTTTCTTCAGCCAAGTGAGGCCAACGATTAAAATATTTCATACAGTGAGTTATTTGTGATTAGTTATAGCAATCGGGAAAAATACCCGTTTTCTTCAGCCATGTTAGCCTTGGATAAAAGTGTCTTATACAGTTATTCTATGTCATTAGTTATCGCGATTCTTCTCCTCTTCTATTTTTAGCCTTGTAAGGCCTACGATAAATAAATACAAAAATCCGCATTAAGAGTCTACCCACTCAGTCACATAACTGCTTTTTAGTAGGGGACAATAAATCAAAGCGTCCAAGCCAACCTTGTAGGCTTCGACGCAATGGACGAGTGAGCGATAACCAACCAAAGATCGATATTTTTATTAGGAAATATAACAATCAATGGTATAGACCATTGATGACTCCGATTTTGAAAGGATTAGCCGACATTTTTGTCGTTTCCAGGGGACGCCCGATTGTATCGTTTTCATAATCTACCAATCTTCGTGGAGGCTCCTTTCATGTCCTCCCCGATAAAAGTGTTTTATACAGTGAGTTGTATGTGATTCTTTATTGCAACCGGGAAAAGTACACGTTTTCTTAAGCCGAGTTAAGCTTACAATAAAATTAATTCATTCAGTGAGTTGTATGTGATTTGCTAACGCGATCGGGTAAAGTACCCGTTTTTTCCATCTGATTTAGGCCAACGATAAAGTTTTTTATACACTGAGTTGTGTGTGATTTGTCATTGCAATCGGATAAACTACCCGTTTATTTCAGCCGAGTTAGGCAAACGATAAATGTTGTTGTTGTTGTTAAATTGTTTAAAGTACCCGTTTTCTTTAGCCAAGCTAGGTCTACGACAGAAAAAACACATTTAGATAGATAGATATTTAGCATAGATTTTTTGCGGAGGACAATAAACCAAATCGACCAAGCCAACCCTGTAGGCCCCGACGCAATTACGAGTGAGCGATAACCAACCAACGATCGATATTTCGTATTAGGAAATTTTACAATCAATGGTATGGACAGTGCGAACATCCGTGGATAAACGCAAGAATCAACAAGGCCGATTCAGAATCTTTAAATTTATTGTGTGCCTCGTTGTTAAAACGGCTCCAAAGCCACCGTTTACAAAATCCTTAGACAAGACCTGGTGGAATTAGTTTCAAATCAGAAGAAAAAATCTGCTGACTTTAGGCGGGATCGAACCCTGGATCTTCTGCATTGGAAGCAGATACGCTAACCACAAGACTAACGAGCCACACAAAAAAAGCGATTCATATAGTGATCGTAAGTGATTTGTTATCGCGATTCGTCTCTTTTTTCTTTCTTTAGCCTAGTTAGGCCTTCTTTAATAGTGTTTTATACAGTGAGTTGTATGTGATTTTTATTGCGACCGGGAAAAGTACCCGTTTTCTTAAGCCGAGTAAAGCTTACGATAAAATTAATTTATTCAGTCAGTTGTATGTGATTTGTTATTGCAATCGGGTTAAGTAGGTACCCATTTTCTTCATCTCAGTTAGGCAAACGATAAATGTGTTTTATACAGTGAGTTGTAGGCCCTATGTGTTTTGTTATCGCGATTGGGAAAAGTAGGCCTACCAGTTTCTTGGGATAGGCCTAGTTGTCTTATCTAGGGTGTTAGTAGGCCTACTTGACACTGTCTTGACAAATAATCTTGGCCTACTTTAATAGATCTTAGGCTTTCCGGGTTGGGGCCTACTAAGCTGGCTGTTACCGCTCAGTTCGGTAACTCACATCCACACCGACTGCCTCTTTGTCTCATTTTACGATGAGCCGTTGTGGAATGGTCTGGGCCATTTCTACCCCGGGCCCAGACGGGGTTGGTACCAAGAAATATAGCGATGTACTCACTCATATGGGACACCACGCCGCTCTGCATGACTCGTGTTCCTCCATTGCAACGCCTCTGCCCCTGTTCTTTTCGGCTCGCATCAGCCTCGGGATGTCTCGGAAAGACTCGGAAAGTAGAGAGTCTCAAAGACTCGGAGAGTACGCATGGCCGGACGGACACCTATTGAAGAAAGACGAACGAATGTAGAGAAGTTTCTTTACTAAACGGAGCAAACATACACGTTACTCGTACCGTAGCCCATCTAACTGCCACCATAGGGCTACCCCTTTTCCCTACTAGGCCTATGTGACAGTGTTAATCAAAGGTACCCTAGGCCCAAATGTACACTTATTGTTTGTACTTGTTCGTGTACTTCTGCTTATGTGAGTCGAACCACTCTACCTTTTGAGACACTCTATTTATGGACAAAAGTCAATACGTGCTCGTATAAATCATCATTACCGGTATTTTAATCTGATAGAGCTAAGTCGGCGCGCTACAGTTACAGTCTGTTGAAATACTTCCATCAGTCTTTCGCACAATTTAGAAAGCAGTTTTCAAGTTTTTTTTCGTTCTTTAAGAAAAAGAATGAATAAACCAATGAAAGGCTTCCCACACAGTTAAAAAGGTTCCCCCCAGGGCCCCTTTTCAGGTACATTACCCGGGTATAGGTGGTTTATAAGGACGGTATAATGCAGGACTGCAGGATAAGGCCTGGTTAAGTCTGGGCAACTTCATCCAAAAAAAATTTTCCAAGAACAACAGAAAACAAATGTTTTTTTTTCCACTGCTTTCCCCACAGCCTGTAAATCAGAAAAATTAGTAAAAGAACACTGAAAATTTCCACCATCTTTTTTACTTTTCATTTAGTGAAGGATTTTTCGTAAATTTCATTTAAAAAAAAGAAAAGGTTATTATTGCCGAAAATTTTTGGAATACCCAGGACATCATCCCTTTCTTATCTGCATTGGCTTTTAGTAATAAAAAACTAGTTTTTTGTGCGGGATGTGTTGAACAAGGTCGTGCTGGTCTGGGGTTCCCTGGGAGGGGCCGGGGTTGTAACGTGTTATGTTAGTTAATTGAATGTAGCCTATAGCCTAAGGGAATTTTAGCCACACTGTTGTATAATGAATAATTCTCTACCGGGGCCCTAGGCCCGGGACGGTTTCTGATTTGTTTTATGAGAGTAATGAAATTTTCTTTTTTACACATAGATGCAAAATTAAAAGTCCCCCAATTGTTTACTTTTTCTTATCCCCGTCGAGGGGGAAAGTCTTCATAAATTTGGGATTCGGAGTTATCCCGCACTTTACCGCTAACTCGGTTATCCCGGGATAAAAAGTACATGAATCGGGGCCCAGAGGAATAGTTCTCTTTCTGTCACAATGAATTTTTAAAAAAAATTTTTTGAATGTTTTGACAGGAGAGATCTGTCACTGTCAGGTACAAAACCCAATAAGGGTTGACTTAGGCAGTCCCTTCTATATGTAGAATGAAACACAAAAAGAGATTAAAAAGTTTTGCCTAGCAGAGCGAAATTATTTAAGCAATTTAAACCAAAGACTAAACCCAAAGATTTTGGATAGTCGGATGAGCTTAGCGGGGGAAAAAGAAAAAAAATTTTCCCATTCACTACACGGGAAAAAAAAAAAAACTTTTTTTTTTCTTCTTTTCCTGTATTTTTGTGGTTTTCAGCACGATTCCGGCTAAACCGAAACCCCAAATTTGTGAGACTTTTTCGGGGGCCTTCGAAATCTTGAACTTAGAACTTCCAAGTTTTGAGCGCAATGGAAAAAAAATTTTTCTTAAAAATCGAAATTTTTATTTTTTTTCGTTTAAAAAAAAAATTTCCTCGATTTATACTACAGGTTTTATTCGATTTAATGATTTTTCAAAAACCCTTTAATTTTTTATGAATTAAGATATTCGGGGAAAAATTTGAGCAAAATCAAAAAATTTTTCGCATGAATATCGAAATTTACGGATTATTTTTTTTTTTAAACAGTTTTTGACTTATAACACCAACATGTTTTATCTATTGTAACTGGGAAGCTTCGCAAACGTTTTCAGGCGCGTTTTTGGATAAGCGAAAATTTTTATAAAAAAAAAGGGGAAAATTGCGATTTTACTAGAAATATTTAGGTTTGCGCTAAAATTTTACCCCAAATATATTAATTCAAAAATAGGGGTTATGTAGAAAAACGTTAAGCGGATAAACATGTAGGTTTTTATAAGTCAAAGAAATGTATAATAAAAAAAAAAAAAAACGTATAATTGCGATTTTATGAAAAAAAATTTTGATTGCGCTAAAATTTTCACACGAATAAAAATTCATAAAATTTAAAGGTTCTGAAAAAAAAATCTTTACAATCGGATGAAGATGTAGGTTTTAAAGTCAAAAAATTTTTTAAAATCAAAAAAAATCGTAAAATTTGTGTTTTTCATGAAAAAATTATTTTCGAGCGTTAAACTTCACACGAAAAAATAAATTTATAAAAAATTTAAAGGGTTCTGTGAAAAATCATTACAATCGGATAAGCAGGGGGTTTTTATAAGTCGAAGAATTTAAATTTAAAAAAAAATGAAAAATTGCAATTTCAGAGAAATATTTTTTTTTTTGCGCTAAGCCCCAAATTTACGTATCCAACAACGCCCCTAAAAAAGCTTTTGCGAATCTTCCTGAAATAGTAGGTCTAGTTGGTTTTTGGTCGGAGTGTCAAAGCCCCTTTGGTTGAAACCAAATCGACTGGTTGCAAAATGAGTAATTTTAGGGGTAAGGGGTCTAAACTTATTTAAAATGCAAAATTAACTCTGAGTAAATATCCCCGGTCGGGATGGTTTTTTTAATACTCGTTTGATTAAATATGTAATAGCAGAGATTTAATTTCAAGTTAAAAAAAACCCAAAAAATCGAAAACCCCTTTTCGTGGATACCGAAATGCGAGTTACGTGGGCCCTACGGCCCTACCATAAAAATTAACTCCGTTTTGGGTTAACTTTCTTTGTGGATCGGGTTCGAGAGGGTAAACCCCGGGTCGAATGATGTGTACCCTACAAGGTCAACCCCCCCCCAAAAACAAATTGCCAAATTGCT
Organism: Sweltsa coloradensis; assembly: GCA_024449915.1. NCBI lineage: Eukaryota > Metazoa > Arthropoda > Insecta > Plecoptera > Chloroperlidae > Sweltsa > Sweltsa coloradensis. Next base: position 2,674 of record JAMZAV010017594.1, on the reverse strand, counting down.
TCATTTGAGAGGAAAAATGTAAAGATCGCCCCAAAAAAATTTATTAAAGGCGGAATACAATATTTTTGCTTCTTTAGACGAGTGTTTTATTGGGATTCTGATCACTTTGGGGGAAAAATTTAAGTTGGTTTTGAACCAGCCAGGGAGGGGAGGAAAGCGTGGGGTGTTTCAGTCGTGGTCGAATCGTCTTTGTCATTTTCTGCTGTCATGATCGTCGTCGTCGAGGAGGAGTCAAGGGGGAGAAAAAGGGAAAGGGCCCTACACGACTTCAAGGCTCGCCTCTAGTTTGAGAGAGTACTCCCGTTATGCTAGTTTGTTAGCGATTGGACTTAACCTTGTCCTCGCCTTAACGAAAAGCAGAGCAAAGCCCCGGGCCAAAATTTAACCCGGGCCCGCGGGGGTGCAATAAATACTAAAATTTTGGCGTCGATGTTTTTCACTTGTACAGCAAGCAGCGACCCCGTTATTTAGTAGGCTAGATAAAAAAACTCAGAGGTATTTTTTTTAATTTAAAAAAAAAAGATTTTGGCGGTCAACGTTTGGGCATAAGCCCCTCTAACTAGGGGGGGGGGGGGAGTTTTGCTGGTCAGACCCCCACGGGGAAGGGGAGGAAAGGGGGTTCCAGTGCCGGTCGTCATTTTTCTCATCGTTCTGGGGTTGTATCATCGTCGGAGGGGTCGCAAGGGGAAAGGGGGGAAGGTCCCCCCACGACGATTGCCCGGCTTGCCTCTATTTTCGAGGGGTAAAATACTACCCTATTTTACGAGTTTGCGAGGTGGATTTTTCTTGAATCGCCTTTTTCGATTTTGAGAGCTAGTCTGGGCCAATTCTAGATTTCACTCGTAAAGTGTCTCGTGTAAACGGGCCCGGGGGGTAACGCGGCTGTGATTTTTAAACCCGGGACCCACTCGCGTCAAAATCATAATAAGTAAAAAACTATCACCGTCAGTGTTGGCTGGGCGCTAAAACGTCGTCTTGATTCGGGGTCCGGGGTTCGAATCCCCTCGAGATGGCAATCCCCACTGAAGGTTTTTTTCCGGGTTTTCCCCCCCGTCGTTTAAGGCGAATTCAAAGGGATTTAGTCCTTTAAATAGCCCTCGGCATCCCTTCACAATTTTCCCACCTACATACCAGTTTACCTGAAGAGGGCAAATGCACCCTATAACAGGTTTCCAGATAAAATTTTAATTTTTTTCCCGGTTTCGGAGGCCCATGACCTTCGATGAGGGGGAGATCCCCCGTTAAGCATATTGAAAAAAATTAAGAGGACATATAGGGTAAATAAAAATAAAGATATTTTAACCCCCTAACTTTAAAGTATATTTTTGGTTTTTTGGATTTAAAGGACACGTCAACCCTAGGTTATAATGCCCCACTTAACCTAGGAGGGGGGGGGGGTGGGGAGGGGGGCTTATTTGGGCAGAACCAGACAGGGTAAGGTAGGAAAGGGGGTTTCAGTCGCGGTCGTCATGTTTGTCATCGTTCGTGGTGGCATTTGGTCATCGTCGCGAAGTTTTGTCAAGGGAAGGGGGCAAGGTCCCCGACGCGTTGCCCGAGCAGACTCTTTTCGGGGGGTAAAATACTACCCCTTTATTTAGCTGATGATTGCGGGGGACTTTTTCTCTTTAATCTCCTTTTCGATAAGCAGAAACCATGCTCTGGGCCAATTTACCCGGGCCCGACGGTGAACTTTAAAGCAGATCAGCCAAACCGGGTGTAGGCAACGAATCATCAAAGAGCGAACAATGATTTAATAGAGACCCGGGATTTTTTAAATAGAAACACCCATCAAACAAGCTGGGGACGATTTATTGTGGACAAAAACCAGAATCAACAAGGCTAGTTGGAAAACCTTTAATTAATAGGGCAGGCCCTTTTTTAAACAAGACGGCGCCAAAATCACGTTTTCCATGAAAGCCAAAAACTGATGGACATTCCCTATCAGAGTTAAAAAAAATTTTTAAAGTTTGATGACTCCTTTTCAGTATTTAATAAGCCTAGGTTATAAAAAATTTTTACATCACTTAAACATTTTTTTAAAAGTGGGTGAGCGTAGCGAGCGAAGCGAAGGTTCCCTTTCACTACACTGGAGAAAAAAAAAACCGGAATGTTTTTTTTTTTTTCTTTTTTTTTATTTTTTTGTCTGTTTCACGATTCCGGCTAAACCGATACTCCCTTGCGATGAAAATTTTTGGAGACCTCGAAAACTCTGAACTTTGAACTGCCCCGTTTGAGGCAATCTAAAAATTTTTTTCTTCGAAAATCGCAATCTTGATTTTTTTCGATTTTTTCAAAATTTTTTGATTATAAACCCCCATGTATATTCCCAATGTAAGATTTTTTTTACAGAACCCCAATTTTTTGAATTTTTGAATTTATATTTTTTGAATTAATCATGTGAAAGCACACGCACACACACAGCACAATCGAAAATTTTTTTTCTTAGAAAATCGCAATTTTTCGATTTTTTTCGTTTTGGACTTATACAACCACGTATGCTTTTCCCATTGTAATGTTATGTCAAATTTCTTTTTTTAAAAAATAATAAGGTAGGGGCCATTGGGGTGAAATTTTTTATCCCCCGTAAAAAATAATTCCCCTGGAAATCGCAATTTTTCTCTTTTTTTTGTTAAAAAAAAAAAACATTTTCTTTTTTCCCCAAAAAAAAATTTTT
>JAMZAV010017589.1:0-16660 GCA_024449915.1 Sweltsa coloradensis | reverse complement strand
TTAATATCACACAAACGGTAGGATCACTCCAATCATCGACTTGATATCGTATAAACAAAACCATCTCACTCCCCCTCGAGGCCAGGGAGCCAAAAACAAAACTTAGACGCCCACCATGACCTGGATCACAATCCGGCTATCCTTCGTCACTCGAACTGTCCGGTTTCCCCTACATTCACGACTTTTATTAGGACTACCTGTCACGTGTCCAGCTTCCCTCTCCTACGACGATGGTAGAGATCCTTCACCTTAGATCTTGCATCCCCCTCACCGCTCACTACCCCCTTGGCCTATCACCTTCGCTAAACTGGACCTCAAGTCGTACACACTATATCCTCCTTCGAGAAGATTCTACCCCTCTTTTTGCGTGTTGGAAAACGCAAAAAGTCACGTATACCCTGGCGTCTACTGTCTGAGTAACGACTTACTGAGGCGGAAATAATATCAATGCTATTCTGCTTGTGTGCAATCAGATAGGTGAAAACTTAGTCTTAAAACTCAAATTTCTCAACTATTACTGGATGAAAACGCTCCAAATAAGCGGTAATCATCTTTAATATACAGTGTTCATACATTTGCCTACTTTAAAATGTGAAATTCGAGCCGGAAATGGCTTAATTAGGTTAATTATCAATTAATCAGTTTTATCATAATTACAGAGTTAATTTCACAAAAATGAGGATTGGGCTTTGATAATTGATTGTTGACTGATACTATATAGATGTAGATACATTTGATATGTTGCATATTAATGAAGTTAATAAAATTAATTGAATAAATTAGCATATTAATATGGAAATATAATAGATATTGAATTGAAAATAGCTAGGGAGGCTTGTTAAACTCACAATAAATAGAAATAAATAAAGACTTTGTAAAAATTGTAATAAATGAATATACTATGTATAAAACAAATAAAGACTTTGTAAAATTATGTAACATACTATGTATGAAGACAAAACAATGTAACAAAAGAAACAATAAAGACTTTGTCAAAACAGAATAAAAGAAGCAAAAGAGAAAGTACAAAAGATTAAGTACAAAAAGAAATAATAAAGACCTTGTCAAAAATTGAACAAAAGAAACAATAAGTCAATGTACAAAAGATCAAGTACATAAAGGATAAGTACAAAAAGAACACATGTACAAAACAAAAACAAAGTTCAAAACAAAACAAGTAGATGAGAAACAAAACAAACAAACAAACAAACAAAAGAAATAAACAAATGAAAAGACAAGACAAACACTAAAAAGAAATAGACAAAAGGAACTATATGAGCTGAAGCTCGGGTGGGTTCCTCAAGGAAGAAACAAGGTAATGAAAAAAAAAAATGTCCCTATCTACTGGGTCACTAAAATCCAACTCGTAACCTCCTCGTGGTGTGGCCCTCAAGTAGGGAGACGTATTGCTGCTCCTGAAACCGATAAGAGCAGCTGGTCGTTGTTTGCCCTGTTTAGCCTCGAATGGCGGCAGGAACCCTAAGTCCGAATGGGTGTACGAGCAAACGGCATACCTTGTTCCCTCCTTGCACCAAATGAGCTATCCGAACTCACATCTGATTCTTGAATCAGATCGCGAGAGCAATGGGCCTGGTGCCCTCGCGTTCGATTGCAGGGTGTGGGCCAGTGGTCGGCCACTAGTAGCAAGGAAAGAGATTAAATAACAAGAAAGATGATAACAAGAGGGGGTTGGCTTGGGGGTTGGCCTCAAAGCGAAAAACACTCTAAATAAAAGTATCCCGTAGCCTAACTGGGCCAATACGAGAACTATCTAGGCCCTCCAGGCCCGGAAAGAAGTAGATACAGAGTCGGTTGCAAACTGTATAGCAAGATGCGAAACTGAAAGTAAAACCATGTCCTTAAGACTAATCGAATTCAATCCCAGTGCCTAATTAGGCCCGTGGAGACGCGATTGGCCCTTACGGCATCCATACAAAGTCGTAACAAAGAGTACAATGTGAGATATTTTACCTTATTTTCACTCCACTAGTTAAATTTCATCATACGCAAAGTAAGAAAAGCAACTATACACAGCAAAGGAATTAGCCCGTAAGCGTAACTTTCGATAGCAAAACTAGCACCAGCGTGGGGACAAAGTCAGGCCAAGGTCCGCCTCCGAAGAACTGTTGGGTACGGCTTTAAGCCTCACTCCCAGAGCCTAATTAGGCCCGTGGACCCCTACACTGGGCCCCTATGGCACTTAAACATCACTTGAACGTTAGCACCAGCTGACTACAGCCTAATCAATCCGTTGGTAGAGAGTCAGTGTTAGAATTGAATAGTAGTCACGCGCTTTCACTCCTACATAGCAACAAAAGCCGCTACAGCAACGCGAGTACAGTTAAACTCAGACGGTAGTCAATAAGAATATTGAAAGGTTAATGGTAAGCAATGCCACTTTTAAACTGAACCGCTAGACTCGATAGTAGTCAGGCTTTCTCATCCGCGTACAAGCTAGCAGTACTAGTTCAATCTCAAACCGTTCAAGTTATAAATCACATCAGCGCGATCCAGTCAATAGAGTCAGTGCTAGAATTGAATAGTAGTCACGCGCTCTCACACTTAAATGGCTTATAGGCCGCTCAATCAGTTACGCGAAACAAGTTCAACTCAGACAGAAGTCATAAGAATCAATAGGACCAATTCTAGCTTAACATCACGACCTCAATATAGTACCGTCAGACCTGTTTAGTAGTCACGCGCTCTCACTCCTATACAACGCAAATTAGTACTAGGGCATCTCTAAATTGTAACTAGTCCTTGAAATCACAACAGTATGTGATCTAGTCCAATGTAGCCAGACAGGAGTCAAGCAGTCAATCAGTGCTAGAATTGAATAGTAGTCACGCGCTCTCACACTTAAATGGCATTAGGCCGCTCAAATCAGGCGACGCGTAAACAAGTTCAACTCAGACAAAGTTATAATAATAATAATCACTAGGACCAATGGTAACTTAACGCCACGATCTCAATACATTACCGCCAGTCCTGTTTAGTAGTCACGCGCTCTCACTCATATACAACGCAATCAGTATTAGGGCATCCCCAAAACTGCTCTCTCCCAAAACCAACTCTGCAAGGCCTACTCCATGGTTAACCGGTACCTGCAAGTAAGCCTACGCCGAGGCATGAAGGCCTATTCCAAAATACCATAAGTCTAGGCCATGCCATTGAAAATAATAAACAATGCAGTCAGGCCAGGCCTATGATAAGGCAAAGCTGTAGAGTTAGGGCTAGGCTTATTAGGGATGTAGGTAACGAGGCCTCAGACTATAGATATAGCCTAGGCTTCATGTAATATGTATCTCCTTTGGCCTAGACCCTAACCTACACAATGGCCTCTAGGACACCTGTCCAATTGTATTTGGTCTTAATGATCTAGGCCTAGGCCCTAAGCTGTAACTACACTCTTAGGGGCCTCTTAGGGGCAAAGCTTGGCAAAATTAATTTGAACAAACTTTGAACAAACAAGCTGTGAATTCGGTTACCAACACAAGCATAGATAGCTCTATATTGGAAAATGTATTGGAAAATAATGTATTGGAAAACCTGCATTCCGAGGTTATTAAGGAAATGCTAAATACAAATCAGATCAATGGGTGGTGTCGGTGCGGATATTTCCTTCATCCTGGAGTAATGGCACCAAAGGGAAAGGGTCAAGTCAAAGTGTACCCGCATGATGAGCAATATCCGTACCCACTCAGGACATCCAAGGAGACTGCAATGCATATGGAAAGGCAGAGGAGGAAGGAGGTGAACCCACTTATGGTGTTAAAGGCCTGTCATGCCTGCCATTGAATCCAAACTTTGACATCATAAACGGGTTAATCCCCGACTACATGCACCGTGTGCTTTTAGGTATTGCTAGGCAATTCATGAAACTTTGGCTTGATAGCAATAGTCATGGCAAGCAATATTACCTGGGACCGCACATTGCATTAATCAATGTACTGCTTCTCAGTATAAAACTACCTTGTAATGTGTCGAGCATTCCACGATCTGTATTGGAGCGCAAATTCTGGAAAGCCCATGAATATTGAATGTATTGTTGTATACTCTTCTATAGCATTCCTGTACTCAAAGGGAACCTCTGTGATCAACTCTTGAGCCACTGGGGATACTTGGGGGAAGCACTTTATCTTCTTCTACAAGAAAATGTTAGAAAGAGTGAAGTTTGTAGAGTATCTGTATCTGCGTGGTCGTAGGGCAAAGTGCAATTTCACCTGATTGCCAATCGGAATGGCAGTCTTTGAGAGCCGGTGTCCCTCAAGGAAGTGTTTTGGGGCCTTTATTATTTTCTATTTACATCAATAACATTTCAACAGCTTTAAAATACTGTTACCACCATTTGTATGCCGATTATCTGCAAATGTACTTGTTCGCTTCCCCACTGACACTCAACACCGTTATAGAATTGATCAATAATGACTAATAAGAATAATAATACTTATATCATTGAACTACAAATTGTAGGTGATACTGTAGCACCTCTGTTACGTATGGTAAATACCCAACATGCTAAGCACAATTTTGGAGAAGATATATCAAAAGGATTATTGACGTTGCACTACTTTCCAGTTCTCAAGCGTGAATTCAGCACAACTGAAATAGATTTAAGGAGCAGCGCAGGACATCCGATACTATTCTAAATCCCTGCCTAATAGCTAAGAGGAGCTGTCCTGAAATCTTAACGTAATTCCAGTCATCCACTTAAATCCTTTGTCACCCAACGTCCTATGGCAAGTCTGCCATCCTCAGGCCTGCGACCCCATTCACATCGCCACTCGCGCGCAAGCTAACCAGCGCCCAGAGTAGGACCACCCTCCCCTGAGTTGCAGTGTTCTTGTCGAGAATCAAGTAGGTGTCCCGGAATCCCGCCGACGCCATGCCTGGAGAGCGTCCGCGCGCAAAGTCGACCCTCCATTGAGGAAGACCCTACGCATCGTCGCCATCTTGGTCATCGTTGGACTTGAGTCCACCGACGCATCGACATCGACAAACGGAACGTGTTGAGTACAAACATCCAATGTTATTTCGATTGTAACCTGTAACTGTATTTCTTGATGTAACATTTTAAATTATTTGGAGTAATATTTGGGGGAAAACTGGATCCGTTAGGTTGTGTATCACTATCATGTATGTACTGCCATATGCATAATTCTTTGAATACATGATTGAACGTGTCAGCAGAAAAACAAACCTTTTCAATTTTCAGACATTTACCGACCTAGTCAATTCCTCATATCACAACCGTAACTTTATTTTGGGGCAACTTTAACTTGAGCTTGTGCATGCATTATTATAAGTTGGCATCACTGCGCCTTTGGGAGTGCCGCTGTTGACCGCTGCTGCGCTGCCGAGCCGGGAGGTTGAGCACCTTCCCCCCTTCCTCACCCCTTGGCAAGCACTCAGGTGACCTATCATGGGGTGCGACGGCTGAGAGTTGTCGCCTGCTAACCACCACAACTGCCCTCTGCACAGTCTACTTAGTTTCTACGCTTCTAGTTATTAACGTAAGTTAATTGGCGCCCAAATAAAATATAAACTTAATTTCTATGTAAAAAATTTGGTAATCGCGAGGGATAGTGAGGGTAGGTGTTAGTTACGGAGCTTGTCGGCTTCAATTGGCAACCCAAGCCGTGGGGCAACGATTTAACTGCGATAAACCCGAGATTAAGAATTTCGTGTAGCTAGAAACGAGAGGCTGTCCATGGATATCATGGCAGGAGGGAATAGAACTAGTGAGCTAGGCGACGCGCTGGAGTATGAGAGCGCAGGGCAGGCTAGTGTAGAGGTGCCGGCGATGATCGCGGAAAGAGGAGTACAATATGTCAGAGTAGCCGATAATGGAGAGCAGGAGGTGTTGCGCGATTTATCTATGATAGCAGAAAATGAATCAGACGAAGAGTCAAGTAGAGACACGATTGCCATCGGAACGACCAGCGGAGCGCGTAGTGAGGAGACCACCTTGGTCGAGGCGTCGGATGACGCAACCCCGGTACTCAGGTCGGAACTAAAGCAGGTTGTAAAGCAGGTTGAGGGACGAATCATCCAATCAATCGAAACGACCGTGCGTGGACTAATAGACGCCTTGAACGCGCAGACCGTGACCCAAGGAGCCCGCGAAAAAGCGAGAGAGGTAGAGAGACGATTAGATAAGGAACGGGAGGACAAGTTCTGGGCGGAAATGAAGGCCATGCGTGAGGAGGGCCAAAGCTGGCGGAGTAACTTAGAAAAAAGTAGGGAAGAACGTAGACAAAATTTTGAACAAAGAGCAAGCGAACGTAGCCAGAAGCGAGCTAACTGCGCAAACCACCATACTAAACAAAAAGCTAGAGCAAGTAGAGGGGGTTGTGAAAGCTATACAGGACTCTCAAACAATAGCCTCGCAGGAACTGAACGGTAATGTGCGATTAGAGATTACTCAAATCAATGCGGCGTTGGCGAGCGAGACCGCGAGGGCGGAACAGGTGGACCAGCGGCGACAGCAGCAGCTGGCAAGTGTAGAAAATAGTTGTAGGGACAGTAACACCAATACGCAAGTTGCTATCGCAGACCTCAAAAGCAATGTCGACGGGCTAGCCAATCAGCTATCGGAGGTGAATAACCGTTTGCTAGACAGTAGAAGCGTACCACCCGCAGGCGTCAATCTGGCCGAGGCAAGTACCACGTTGAGAAGGGAACTTGATGAACGCGTCGCGACGCTCCGTTCTGAAATACTCGGAACCGTACGCCCTACCAGCTACGATGCGCCAAGTGATCTGCTAGGCGACGAGCTAGGGGACGACCGGGGGTCGATCCGACAAGAAATCTACGCGGATTTTCAGTGGGGGACTTTAAATCAAAGCGTCTAAGCCAACCCTGCAGGCTAATAAAAAATAAATAAATAATAAAGTGAATAAACTACAAGGTATAAGCCACGGTTATAATGTTTCTTTCTTTCTTTTTAGGTTCCAGTCACCGAAGAGAATGATCTCTATGGATTTCCATGGAATTTGGAACTATCCAAATTGCCTCGGGGCAATGGATGGCAAGCACATAGGCTTCCGTCCACCAAGAGCCGAAGGATCAGCCTGGTATAACTACAAGGGCTTCCATAGTATAGTTTTGTTGGCAGTGATTGATGCCCACTACAAATTTATTTATGTTGATGTTAGAACAAATGGAAGAGTTAGTGATGGAGGGGTATTCCGAGGTAGTAAATTAGCACAACGTTTTGAATTGAATACATTAAACATCCCTCCACCCACACCACTGCCTGGTCGTGACACACCTGTACCCTATGTAATAGTTGCAGATGATGCATTCACTGTGTCTGAGCACCTCATGAAGCCATATCCCAACCGTGGCCTTACAGTTGAAGAGAGAATACATAACTATCGTTTGAGTAGGGCCAGGCGTGTGTCCGAAAATGCATTCGGCATCCTGGCAAACAGATTCCGTGGTTTTTTGAACACAATAAACCTATTTTCAGAGAAAGTGAAACTTATAACGAAGGCTGGCTGTGCTCTGCACAATTTCCTGCGAACAGAGACAATGTCTTTTTATATTTTAAAATGATTACCCAATGTCTGGGCAATCACCATTTTCCCGGCACACATGACACTACAGCCATTTAAAATAAGATAAATGAAATGGTTTCGGAGTGGAATTTGCAAATTCTCGTGGAAACCAAGCCCATTTTTATCATTTCAGACAATGCTGCTTTTTCACAGGCAAGCTGGGAGGCAGTGCATAAGCCACCTACATTACGTGCTGTAGTCATAGAGCTTCCAGTGAGTAGGTGTACGTTCCACAGAGAATGTGGCTTTCCACATCTCAATCAAACATAGTGCAAACTGCAAACCAACACGATAAGCTTTGAATTGTAACATGTGTGTGTGTGTCGTTTGTGTGTACCTTACACTAGGGAAAGTGATATAACTAACACAAGATGAGACAGACCCGTACTGACAGATCCAGACACAGGCTACTCGAGATACGATACACCACGGCACTGAGACCGAGCACCCACATTGCACGTTGACGCAACAGGGAAACAAATCATGGAAAGTAACAGCATAAAACAACAAAGACGGAAACAAAGTCAACCTTGTTGTCTGTCAAGGGCATTGATGTTAAACCCCTATAGTAGGCTAGATTAGCAGTGTCCAATACTTCCGCACAGGCGCGAGCATAACAAATTGAAGCGTCGAAAATCCAGTTCAAGATGGCGATTTGGCGTTTTAATTTATGCTTTTTCAAAGCAATAAAGTATTTTACTGGATTGTGTGATATGGTTTTAGCTTGTGCAGCATGATATTGAATAAACAGAAACAATAAGAAGTTATTGCGTAAGGGAATTTAGTAATCATTTGATGTTAAAATCTAGAATGCTCAGCTGTCAAACTGGCGGCCATCTTTTAAAATATTCGGTCTTCAAATCGCTCCCATTTGATTAACATGTAAACTGTCATTTCAAGATGGCTTCCAATTGTAACGGAAGTGGACCACCGACTGCTAATCTAGCCTAACAGTAGTTAAATATCAATGGTCAAGGGTCTTATCTCGCACTGAACAGAATCTAACACTGACCAAACAAAGTGTACAACCTGTGCGGACAGAATGACGGAGCACACCACTGAGATAACGAACGCTTTACTGAGTAGCAAGACAGAGTAACCTATACCGTGAAGAAAACCTATCAGTCTGGACAGAACAGACATTAAACTAAACACATGCAGCAGGAACAGAAGCCAACGCCATGTACTGTGGAGATTGGCAGTTTGGATGTTGACGAAAGATCGGAACGAGCGCCCGAGCAATGGTCCTGCGTTTCTTTCCAAGTGCTCCGTGGATTTTTTCCTGCTCGGCTTTGCGGTAGAGATCTTCGTGCGATTTGCAAATAATCTACGTGCGTGTTTTATTGTTTGATTACAGGCTCGGCACTCATCGGTCACGTCCTATGTAAAGGCCCTGGAGAGATTCCTGCGTTTTGCCAAAGCTCACGTCTCCACCCAAGAGCTAAATTTCAAGATAACCCGGGTGCTCGGCTATGTAAGCCCTCTGAAGGCCTCCCTCGATCGGGCGGCCAAGGCCATTGCCGCAAACCGAGGCAACGGAAAAACTTTGACCACGGCAACGAAAACACGCTCAAAGTGATCAAAATTGAAGCGGTGCCCCCAGCCGGTGCAGCAGCTGGAGAGGCACGAACGCCTCGAGAGCCTCCAGATCGACGCTGTCGAAAGGGCCTCGACAGGAGGTTCCAGAACGACCCTCCTGCGCGTGAGGAGTGTGGGTTACACTGTATCGCTTTGACGGACGGTGATGAGATGGAGGTATCACTTCTGATTCTTATATTTCACTGGATAATTTTTGGTATAAGTATTTTCCTTTTACGGTACATTATCGGTTAGTTGGCAAAGTTTGCCCACTTCCGTCAATCGGTTTTGAGCATTTCGTACATTGTGTCCGAGTCAGGCATAAAGCGTTTCGGTTGTCGTATAATTATCATGATGCAAATAATTCGGATCGAACTTAATCGATGTCGTTATTTACGAGTGAGATAAGAATTGCAATTATTTACGTAAATAACGGAATATGGTTGAAAATTACACGCTTTTTAATTGCATGAGTCGAGGAAAAATAGGCACGTGGGTACCGGAGACTGGGTTCGATTATGACACGTATATGCACAATTAATCCAACCGATGGGGTTAAAAAATTCTAATGGTAAACATGTGTGTTTGTCTTGCAGGAACATCGGCTCCATGGGTCCCCGTGCCTCAAAGGTCAACGACCAGGGCCTATCAAATATGACGTGCAAAGAGTACCGATCGGCCTTGGCCCGAAAGGGTGAGGCACAATAAGGAAAACCGTTGTGGTGTTTGTGCAAAAATCCACAAAAACACCACAAAGGGAAATGGTCCCCGCCCAGCAGGTCTAAGCTTGACGACACGGAGACGACGCTCCTCGAGAGGGAATACCAATTCATCTCTGTCAATACGACAGTGGACGATATTTGTTATTTTCATTACGTTTCCCAGAAGAAGGGGTGGATTTGCAAGCTGTGTTCGGTCAAGGTCATTTTCAATTGCGGCGACAATTCCGCAGGGTGTTTGGAGAGTTTTCTTTAATTACGTGTAATGTGGCATTATACGTTTCCGGGGTGTCTTCCGGTCGGATGATGGCATCCACGTACACGCGAGAGAGGCTTTTCGAGGCGCGGAAGGTGACTAATATTTTATACATGTCATTCTCTCTCTTGGTTTCAGGAAACTTCACGTTTCAGGTGTGTAGGCTATTTGGGGAAGACGGGGGACGATAGCCGTTCCTGGTTGACGAAACCGAGAGGTAGGCTCCCCGAGTCACGAAGTGAAACTCTCGCCTAAAACCTGCAGTACATCCAGGACAAACTAAGTTGCACCGCGTGCCGCAAGGGTCCTCTACTCCTCGGCGTCGGAGGTCTCGACGAGGAGGAGCTGTTTTAAACGTTGCGGATCGCATCGGTCACTCGTTCGACACGCAAGACGCCACTACGTCACGCGAGCGAGCTGACCGTGGAGTCCAATGCGGACGCCGTCAACAATGTCATCCCTCGGTTCAGTACGTTCAATTACGATCGTTAAAGATGGATTCACCATCAAGTCTTGACAGGGGCTTAATAGTTATACGCACTTTTTTTCGTCTGTTCAAGGCAACGGAGCAGCGGAACATCTCAAGCTTCCAACCTGACGGTAATGTTTCACCGACAACTTCCCCGCCCGAACGATGGCCGACTCAAACCGGCGGCTTCAACAAGTCGGCGGACGGGTACCGGCGCCGTCAATGTGAACAGTGCTCCTGAGGCGGACCCTGAGGGGCCTATGGTCCGGGAAAGGCGGCCAAGAGGCCCAGTTCCGCATCACGAGCCCAGGCACAGAACTGTGAGTGTTTTTTTTTTAAGATACCAATTGCTTGTTTTTGTAGGCCAATTTTTTATCGACGTTTTTGTTTGTATTTTTTACAGCCCATCGACTACATGAACATGTGTCAAACCATTTCCAGAAGTTGTTTGGCCCTGGCTGAAAAATTATTCCAGCGGGACGTCGGTACTATTCAACATGAGACTCAGATGAATGGCGGCCTATTCCCTGGATCAAGGTAGACGGGGATACGTACGCCACGTTGAAGGCAACTTGGCTGCAAACAGAGACAAATGATGAGATAGATGATATGACGAGAATGTGGGGGGGGGCGGTATACTGCAAGAATTTGCACAAAGGACACCCATGGGATGGTTGGTTGGGTAGGGTGTGGGTTGGAACTCGAAGTGCAATTCACCCCACGTGGTGAGTTTGGGTAGCTGTTTGACAATACGAGCTAAGAGTGCACAATTAATAATTAATTAATTCACGCGAGTGGCCCGAGAAGGGCCCGCGAGACATCCGGAGACGCACGCTACAACGATCGCCCGGCCCGGATCTGGTCCGACGAGTTGCACAGGACACGAACGTCAGGGCTCCGAGCTCGGACCCGTCCGAGGGACAGCACTGGAACGAACGGTCAGGCCGAGGCTGGATCCCCGGCGAGAGTCGACACGGGAACGATCTCCAGACCCGAGCTGGGCCCGTCGAGACAACACTGGAATGAGCGTCAGGCCCGAGCTGGACCTCGGCGAGAGTCGACTCGGGAACGATCTCCAGACACGACGCTGGGCCGTCGAGACAACACTGGAACGAAGTGTTTGGTTTCGTTGGACAGTGACATTTCAACATATAACATTGCCGACGTTGTTACTACTCTAGTTTAAATATTTGGTTTAGTTTTGAAAATAAAATTATTTTAGTATGTATGAATGTGTGTAAAATCACTCTTGACCATGTGCCCCATTACCTGGTTATTCCTGTATTATAATTTTCAATGTTGTTTTATTATTTTATGTGAAAAAATTTCTCGTTGCCATTAAAACTTTTGTTTGCAATCGTCACCGTGACCAAACCGAATATGTGCACATGTGTAACTTAATATATGTTAATTACAGACTAATGATAACCTTTTCACTCGCAATCAAAATGTAGTTACTTATGATTTTGAAATTAGGTGTGACCCTACCTCAAACGATCTCTAGTAGAGATTAAGTGCAAACCTTGGTCGATTCATGGGTTCTTCTGATCTATGCTGTGGTGATTTATAAACAGCAGAAGCTTAACCCCACAGTGAGATAAACATGCACTAAGTGTGGCCATAGAGGTGTTTTTTCTTGCCTCAATTGGCTGCGGTACCTGGGCTAGGCCTAGAGATTGGACCTCTAGTACACCATTCGTAAATCATTTTTGGCAATTTTACTGCAGAGTTTCAAGTAGTTTGAGTTGTTAGGATTTTGTTTGTTAAATTTTTAACGGTTTGCTAAGCTAGCCGGTTTAAGAAAAGTATTTACTTATGCTTTCTAGCTTTAATGGTTCCCATTTTAAATACATTTTCTCAATGCATAAAGCCTAGCCCATTTCGTTAAAAAACAGGGGGACCGTGAACAAGGAAAAACAAAAAATTAAATTATTTGATTTTTTTTTTATTTTTTTTTTTTTCTCTTTTCCCCAAAGGTGAGCCCCCATAAAGCTTTGGGAACAAACCCAAAAAAAAACCCCCATTGGGGGGTGGGCAGGGGGGAAGGGGGCTCTTTGTTTAAGCCTGGTTTTGCCCTTTCTTTCTCCTTCTAGGGACCTTTACAAAAGGGAGGAAGAGAAATTTTTTGGAAATTTTGATTTGGGGCGGGAAAAACCTGGGTTTAAAAAAATTTTTTTTTTTTTTTTTTTTACTTGTTCCTGTAATGCTTTTACGGGGGGGGGGGGAGGGGGGGGGGGTCTTTTTTGTTGGGTTTGTTTTTTTTTTTTTTCTGTAAAGGGGGCCTAAGGGGAGGGGGGCCACATTTTTACGGTTTCAAACACATATTTTTAACAACAAAAACCCTATTTTTTTTTTTTTTTTATTGGGGAAAAGGGGGGGGGCCCCATGGTGGCCTTGGGGTGTTCTTTTTTAAAACGGGGGCGGGGTTACTTGTTTAAAAAAGGGCCTCTCGGGGCAAGGGGGGAGGCCCGAGGGGGCCTATTTACGAAGTTCTGCTAGAGGGAAAGGCCTTTCTAAGGGGGGGGGGGGGCTGGGCCCCCCCCCTCTGGTTTTTTTAAACAACAAAAAATTGGGGGGGTGGGGGGTTGTTCTGTTTTTTTTTTTTTTTTTGGGGGGGGTTTTTGTTGGGCGGGGGGGGGGGGCCAAAAACAAAAAAAAAAACCCTAAAAGGGGGCCCTAATTATGGGGGGACCCAGGGGGGGGGGCCCCTTTTTTAAATTTCAACCCCAAACCAATAGTTTAAAAAACATAAAATAAACAAAACCCAATATTCCCCCCAACATATTTTTTGGGAATTTTGTTTTTCGGGGTGGGGGTTGGTCCTCGGGGGGTAGTAAATGTTCAGATATGCCAAATTGAAGTTTGTGGGTGACACCAAAAACCGTAAAAACAAAACCTTTTTACAGAAGTTCCAAAATTTATAAATCCTCAAGCAGGGACAAAAATTGTGTTTGCTCCCTAATGGTATACTTGTCAGTCGTTGCAACCTTTTATGGACCTTTTGGCCAGGACACTATATTTTCTTTGTCAAAAAAACTTAGTCCATTGGGAGGTGGTTTGTTATAAAATTAAATTTTATATGAGGCATTTTTTTAAACCCGATTTTTATCATCGGGGTAAATGTATAGTTACTATTTCACATTTTTAAACACATTCAGTTAAATACTACTTTAGATATATATAAAAATTATCAGGGCATTGTTTGCACTCTTGCCGTATTTGCCATTATAAAGGGCCCTTTAGGGTTTCTTAAATGCCAAGGAGGTAAATTTCTTGAATAAAACATTGGAAACAATTAAACCAATGAGGAAAAAACATGAAACAAAAAACACACAACTTTTTCAGAAACCAAGGGGCTAGGACAAAACGGGGCAGCTATTAAAAAAAAAAAAAAATTATGGAAAATCCATTCAAGGGAATAAAAAAACTCGAAAAAAACCCACCAAACCCCCGTACGATTAACTTCCCCCCGCAACAATTCACAAAAATTTAGGGCCTACTGGACGGAGGCACCCTCACAGGGACAAAGGGGTGGGGTGAACAGGCAAGGACCCCCCCCGGGGAAACAGGGGGGGGGGACAGGGGAACAGGAAGCTCTGATTTGGAAGCTCTGTAGGGTGGGGTTGGTTTTTGGCACCAAATCAATTTGTGAAATTATTGGAATTTTTTACTCTGAAAACATTAAAAACAAGATTAGGTATACGTTATGTGTTTACTTAACTAAAAATGGGTCGTTTGTTCCTTGGCCCAATTATTCAAAACAAAACATGGCTTTGCTTGAACATAAAAAAAAATAAAAGGTTTACTTCAGGTTGGATTTGAGTGGGAATAATAATAGGGTTTTTAAGTAAAAAACCAATACCCTTCTAATGTGAATTCAAGGTTTTGCAGAAGTGGGAACTTTAAACACACATAGGTGTTGGGACGGAAAAAATACTTTCAAAAGGTTTTTACAAACTGCGGTAACAAAAAAAAAATAAAAAAACATTAACCACCAACCAATGTGCTTTACAAAAGTAAACTTTCCCCAGCCTACAATTTCCTCTGAATTCAGGGGCAAAAAAACCCCAAAAAAAAAAAAACCCCATCCTTTTTTTTTTAAAAACAAAAGAAAAAAAAAATTCCCCAACAATTAAAATACTAATTTTTTAAATATATAAAAAATGTTCTCCATTGTTTGCCAAATCTGGCCGTGTGCTTCTATAGCCTAAAAGTCTAAAATGCAGAGGTAAAATTCTTGAATTTTAAAAAACTAACCAGGAACCATACAAAAAAAAAAAAAAAAGTAGAAACATGAACAAAAAACCCACTTTTTCTGAATTCAGGCTAAGATAAAAAATACGCCAAAGTTTTTTTTAAAAAAAAATTATGGAAAACCAAATCACCAAACAAAATTACTCGAAACAAAAACACACCCCGGGGACGATATTTTCCCGCATTTATTCCCCCAAAAAATTTAAACAAAAACAGATTTTTTTTTTTTTTGTATAAAAAAAATATACATTTTGGGCAATGTATGCATGCACAAACCCTAATCCATACCAGGTATAAAAAAAAGGTTTCTTTTAAATATTTAAAAAAATGAAAATCCCAATCCCCAAAAAAATAAGCCAAATTTCCCCACTACAAGTCGTACTCTGGCCCAAAAATCTTAGAACCGTTTTACAATTCCTTTTCCGTGGGAGAATGAGATGGAAGACAATGTTTTTATTTTTTGGGGTTTTTTGGATACATTTTTGTTGTAAGAAATACCCTCCCCACACCACTGCAGAGTTAGTAGAGTAACTTGCTTGTGCATTTTGGTGGGATGTGGGTTTGCCCGTTAGGAAACTGGGGTTTTTTTAAAATATTTTTTTTTTTTGAAACGAAAAAAGTAATTTTTTTTTTTTGACCCAATAAATTTTACACAAACGAGATGCGAAACCATTGTCTAAAGGGCACTTTGGTTTCATGGATTTTTCTTGCTGTGTTTGGTTTTATAAACAAAGCAGAAGCCTACAAACCCCCCCACACAGTTTTGAGATTGGAAAAGCACTTAAAAGTGTGGCCCCATGGGGGGTGTGTTTTCCTTTCCCTCGTTGGCTGCGTTACCGGGGGGGCTAAGCGCTTAGAACTTGGAATTAATAATCCGTTCGTTTCCAAAAGTTTTTGGGCAATTTAACAGCCAGATTTTTTCGAGTGGGTTTGCCCTTGTCGGATTTTTTTAATTTATATTTTTTTTTTAAAAAAACGGTCGTTAACTAGGCCCTGTTTAAGAAATTTATTTACTTTATGTTTTCTAGCATTATTGGTTCATTTTTAAATTACATTTTTTCTCAATCGCAAAATTCTATGGGGCCTGAAAAAGTGGGTAAGAATGCATTTCGTAAAGCTAATCGGACCCATTTATCTGAGGGGATTTTTTTTTTTTTCGGGTGGGATTTCTTTTATCAGATTTTGATAAAAGTTTTTTTTTACTTTTTTGTTAGGGCTATGGCTTGTTTCAACAAAAAGGTTTTTACCTTTTTTTTTCTATCATAAATATTTTTTTATTTTTTTAAGGAAAAAATTTTTAATAGGTATAATTTTGTAAGATAAAAAAATATTTTGATCTTCAGTGCAAAAGCTTGGAAACCCATGGGGCCAGGGGAGGGCTAGCTGTTTTGCTTCTTCTCTAGACCTACAGAAAGATTGATTTGATGACCGGTTAATTTTTACTTCGTAGCTTCGAGTTTGTTTTGGTTAGGCCTAGGCCTTACTTTTTCAATATTAAAACCTTTTTGGGAAGGGGGGGCCCCAGTTGCTTGGTTACGGGTAACCGTTAAGCCTCGGAGGGCTAAGGGCCTTACTAGTCTGGCAAAAGAGGCCTAGCGGGCCAAATGTTTTTTTTTTAATTTGGGGGGTTTTTTGTTTTTTTTGGGGGGGGGGGCCTACCTAAAGCCCTTTAGACCAGGCCGGGTTTTTTAATCCCCATAGTAAAACAAAATATGGTTTTTACATGATTTCGGGGGTTTGTTTTCGGGAGTAATTTTTCAAGAATATTCAAAAATTTGGATTTTTGGGACCAAAAAACAAAAAAAAAACCTACAGAGCTCAA
>JAMZAV010017587.1:0-14262 GCA_024449915.1 Sweltsa coloradensis | reverse complement strand
CCATAATTATAATAATAATAATATAATATATAATAATAATAATAATAATAATATATATATAATATTGTTCATTCGGAATCATTAAATGGACGCAGACAGACATCCACGCGTTGGAAAATATTAACTCGTACTACACTTACCAAACACAGAATACATCATCCTAAATCAGCAATAGAGAGATTGACACTTCCAAGAGAAAAAGGAGGACGGGGCCTAATTGATCTGAACAACTTATATTATAAACAAATAGACATTTTAAGAAAAATACTTTTTTACAAAGAGCAACCAATCCACACTGCATAGGGCTGTGGTGCTAGCTGACAAATCATTAACTCCACTCAATCTAGCAAACGAAAATGTCAATCTACAAGGGAAACTCATAACTGACGCTTCAAAAGAGTTACGTCTCTCAGAAAAGACCCTACACAAGAGACATTATAATGAACTCCACAAAGGTCACGTAGATATTAAAGCATCAAATAGGTGGTTAAACAACGGGGAACTATTTGGAGAAACAGAAGGTTTTATGATGGCTATTCAAGACAGAGTGATTGCGACGAACAATTATAAAAAATACATAATACAAGATGCGACAGTAAACGATCAATGTAGAAAATGTAGTGCAAAGGGTGAAACAATCGAACACATCATATCCGGGTGCAAGTCACTATGTCAAACAGATTACCTCTACAGACATAACCAAGTAGCTAGCATTATTCATCAAAAACTAGCAATCAAGTACAACCTCATTGACACACACACACCTTACTACAAATACAAACCAGAGAAAGTACTAGATAGTAAAGATTACAAATTATATTACGACCGCACAGTTATAACAGACCAAACGATACATCACAAACAGACCGGATTTAATAATAATTGACAAGAAGAAACAAGAAACTACCCTTATCGACGTTGCTATCCCAATTGTGCCATAACGTCGAGACCACGTGGAAGAAAAAAATTGACAAGTATAGTGAACTTGCAATTGAGATCAAGAAGATGTGGAAACAGAAAAAGGTAAATACAATCCCATTCATTATATCAGCCAACGGCATCATACCGAAGAAGCTACATGAAAGCATTAAACAACTAGATCTTCAACCCAATGTATACATCGAGACTCAAAAGGCAGTAATACTCAACACGTGTAGAATAGTTCGTAAATTTCTAAACTAAGAATGATACTTCGAGATTCCGAGACAGCTTCCATCCTGACATGGTTTTCGTGGTTTCCCATAGTCCGAAGAGCAAATGCTAGGATGGCGACGAGAAATCGGCCACGACCGTACACAGCAGAAAGAAAACATCATCTACAAACTATATTATAAATGACTTATTTTAGTAAGAGTTAAGACAAAGTAATAATGTAGGTATGTAATATAGATACACATGGAAGTACTTGACGTAAGTCCGTACAACATGTTAGCTCCGGTTTTGACCGAGTTTGTATGAAATAATAATAATAATAATATAATAATAATAATAATAATAATAATAAAAATAATAATAATAATAATAATAATAATAATAATAATAATAATAATTTCAAGGATGTGTTTCCATCAGCCTAATTATTTTAGGGCCAAAGCTTTGGACAAAATATATTTTAGACTTTTTATTCGTGCAAGTTATGAAAAATAGAATATTATCTACATTTTTATTTTCTTGTATGTCCCGGAAATAACATTTTTGACTTTTCCAAAAAAGAAGTCAAAATGGCTCCAAATTGCCCGTTTTGGTTAAAACTGATTTATTATGATACGGTATATTTTGGAGTAGAAATACACTTGTTTTCCAGTTGTCCAGTGGTTAGTGCGGCGTACAGGGGTGTCCAATGAGGATATTTTAAGGGGTGTTTTCGTCTATTTTTATTTTTTTGCAACCGAATCGTTGAAGTAAAATTATTTTAAACTTTTGATTCGTGTCAAGAATGTAAAATGGAGTGTCGTGAACATTTTTATTTTCCTGCATGTCCCGGGAATAAAAACTTTAGACTTTTTCCACGTAAAGAACTCAAAATAACCACAACCTGCCTGTTGTGGCGTTGTGGTTGTGGTTAAAGACTACTTTCTTGACGTAAATTAAAAACTCTCGTCTCCAAAGCCAGTATATAAAAGAACTTGTTGGTTTACTCGCTGAGCGTTTTTGAGTAAGAGGATGAAGGCGTCGTCAGTGTCAAGAGAACGAACAACATCGAATCGTCGTTTCGAGATGCTGCATAACGACAGTGGCGCATCTTGACTATCGGCCTCACCACGAATCCTCATGCTATATAGTAGCCATAGTAGTGCCCCAGTAGTCAATCCATTCTATTTTAATTCAATGACTAAGACTTGTATCTTCTTGTGAGAGTTTGATAGAAGCGTTTTCCAAAAATACCCAAACACCCACGTACGTCGCCTCCAATATTAAACAACTTGCAAACAAGTGGATAACAATTTCAAAATAACCACGCTATCATAATAATAAGTTTAAAACCAAAACTGTCTAGTTGGGGCCATTTTAAGCTCTTTTTTGAAAAGTTAAAATTTAAAATATCTTTTCCAGGACATATCAGAAAATAAAAATGTGCATGACACTCCATTTTACATTCTTGGCACGAATCAGAAGTCTTAAATAGATTCATTCAACGATTCGGCGAAAAAATAAAAACTGTTGAAAACACCCCTTAAAATTTTCTCATTGGACACCCCTATACGCCGCATCCACCACTGGACAACTGGAAAACAAGTGGATTTCTACTCCGAAATAACAACCCTTTCAAAATATATATATATTTTAATCGAAACGGGCAATTTGGGTCCATTTTGACTTTTTTTTTAAGTAAAAAAAAAATGGTATTTCTGGGACATTTAAGAAAATAAAAATGTATATAACATTCGATTTTTCATAACTTACACGAATCAAAAGTCTAAAATAGATTTGGTTCAACGCTTTCACATAAAATAAATAATTTCTTTTGAAAACATCCCCTTAAAATTGACCCTTTGGTCACCCCTGTACTCCGCATCCACCACTGGTCAACTAGTCAACAAGTGGATTTCGACTCCAAAATAATTACCCATTCGGAATATATCAATTTAACTTAAACGGGCCATTTGGGGCATTTTGACTTTTTGGGGGAAAAGTCAAAAATTGCATTTCTGGGACATACAAGAAAATAAAAATGTTGATGACATTTTATTTTTCACTACTTACACGAAACAAAAGTCTAAAATAGATTTCGTTCAACCTTTTGGGCACAAAAAAAATAAAAACGGTTGAAAACACCCCCTTTAAATTGGTCCTTTGGGTACCCCTGTACACCGCATCTACCACTGACTCCAACAAGTGGATTTCAACTCAAAAATAATAACCCTTTCAGAAACCAGAATATATCAGTTTAAACCAAAACGAACAATTTGGGGCCATTTTGACATTTTTTTTAATTCAAAAAAGTTATTTCAGGGACACACAAGAAAATTAAAATATGGATAAAATTCTAATTTTCATTTCTTACACAAATCAAAAAATCAAAACAAAGATTTCGTTCAACAAATACACAACAAAAAAATAAACAGTTACAAAATTCAGCACAATTGACCCTTTGGGCCCACCTGTACCCCACACACACCACTGGCCAACAGTGGATTTCTACTCCAAACTAATCAACCTATCATAATATATGGGTCTCCTTTTCTCCGGGGGGGGTCTCACAAATGGTGGGTTCCGGTCTACTTACCACGATTACTATAATGTTGACTTGTGTGGTTCCAGCTCCCACTGCCCGCATGATCAAGTTCTGGGGTACCCCGCTCTTGACCGTGGGCGGGCTGACCTTCGACTTCGCCAAGAAGAAGACCACGTGCGAGGACGAGTACCACATGTTGGTGCGCACCGGCCACGTGGGATTCAGGGAGGTCGCGCAAACCATCATCGCCGTGTTCAAGCAGTGAGTACAGCTAGGAATATTACTGGCTTGTTTCCATCAAACATATCAACAATAATTTATGTAATTTATTACCCCCACAAAAAAAAATTTCAAAAAAAAAACTGCAGCCAAGCTCTACTTCAAAAGTTTTCGGCTGTGAATGTTGTGAGATATAGAAGTTGCTCCAAGCTTTTCATTATTTCTCCCTAGTTTAACATTGAAAATAAGTAAGATCATCTCGCCTGTTGACGAGCGCCAAGCCAACAATTTTCGTGGTAAAAAAAAGGGGAGTGCACTGATTGTACTAAATTTTCAGTGTCCTAAAAACACAGTGTCCTAAACTGCTTTCAACAGGCGAAATAATCTTTCTTCTTTTCAATGTGAAACTAGGGAGAAAGAATGAAAAGCTTTGCTCAACTTCCATTGATATTAAACACCTGTTGTAGGCTAGATACGCAGTCTCCAATATCTCCGCACAGGCGCGAGCGTAGCAAATTGAAGAGTCAATCTGCCATCAACAAAATGGCGATTTGGCGTTTTAATTTATGCTTTTTTAATGCATTTAAGTATTTTACTGGATTGCTTGATATGTTTTTAGCTTGTGCAGCATGGGATTGAACAAACAGAAACAATAAGAAGTTATTGCATAAGGGAATTTAGTAATCATTTGATGTTCAAGGCTAGTATGCTTACCTGTCAACCTGGCGGCAATCTTGAGAACTATTTGGGCTACAAATCGCTCCCATTTGATTAACATGCAAACTTCCATATTCAAGATGGCTTCAAATTGTCACGGAAGTGGATTAATGACTGCTGATCTAGCTTACAATAAGTGTTTAATATCTATGCCATTCTATATCTCACAGCATTCACAACCGAAGACTTTTGAAGGAGAGCTTGGCTGCTGTTTTTTTTAAAACTACTTTTTGTTTTTGTGGGGGATATTACATTTTTTGCTGTTTGTTTCCTATCAAGGCGTGAAATACTTGTAACCGATACTTCGAAGAAAGCGGGAAATTTCAAATGTAATTTTCCATCGAAGTTCAGCGAGAAGCGAGTTGTTTTTTTGTCATTTTTGGGCCCACGGTCCCATCAAATTTAGCTACTTGTGTTTTGGATGCTAGATATTTATAATGGTTAAGAGCATGTTTAATTTCAAGTTTGTACAAATTACCACGCCTTGGTAATTACGTGTTTTGATTATCATCCATAATTTTGATTTTCTCCGGTCCCTGTTACCCGAATTTGGTTTTGAAAGCAAATGGCACTGCGTCTGAGGCACATCTAAGTGTGGTCCAAGTTTAAAGTTCTAGGATGTACCGTTTTTTGTGTAGGCTCTTATATCTCCGGGGAGAATTAACTATAGCTAGCCAGCCAACCGAAAGGATTTCAACGACTTGAGGCACTTTTTTTACTATCACAGAATGGGTTATCGGATCGGGGTGTTTTGTTTTTGTTTGTAGGTCATGTACCACATATCAGCTCATATACCGAGTTTCAAGATTGTAAATCTTTCGGGGCGGCGTGTTGTGCAGATAGCTGAAAAAAAAACCAACTCGGATAGCTGTATACATCCGAGTTCGGTCATCGCCTTGTCAGTACAGTCGCGTGGCGCTTGGCTGCGGGCGACGACCGTCGCCCTAGATTATTTCGCTTTGATGCTTAAAAGTATTGAACTTAAGCAGATACAGAGGTTGGAGCTTCCATAGCTGCCGGTAATCATGAAGAGAAAGCAATTTGAGGTAAAACATATCTAAGTTTCACACATTAGTTGGTCTTCTTAATTAACCAAACAGCGTAGGAAAATATATATTTTTCAGATTGTCTCACTTAACAATGATATACGAGAAAAAGTTTGCTTGTACCATAATATTTTAGAATTTAATAAAACTAGTATCTTTAAATTAAAATATAGGATGTAACTTAAGGCTAAAAACCTTAAAGTACACTTTTTTAATGTTTTCTGACAATTACTTTCGTAATTAATTAATTAATTAATTAATTAGTTTACTTATTTATTTATTTATTAATTAATTAATTTATTTATTCATGTATTTATTTATTTATTTATTTATTTATTTATTTATTTATTTATTTATTTACTTATTTATTGGATGAGCGAAGTGAAGACTTCAATTTCACTGACCCCCAAAAAATTTAGCTCGGGTGTTTTGTTTGTTTGTTTGTTTGTTTGTTTGTTTGTTTGTTTGTTTGTTCGCTCTCTACCGGGCAAACGGCATATGCGATCTTGATGAAAATTTAAGACGACCTTCGAAATCTCTGAACTTAGACTTGCTACGTTTTTGGGTACGATTGAAGAAATATTTCTCATGAATATCGCACTTTTACTATTTTTTTCGATTTTTAGCGCGATATTTTCGTGACATTTGGGCTGATTCTGACCAAACGGGTGGGGCTACAACGATCATATTTCACATGGTTATTAAGGTTATGGTGATGTATTGCTTTTCGAAAGAAAAAGTTGAAAAAGTTAGCCAGAATCCATAGAAATAAAGGTTTTAATATGAGTTTTTTTTAGGTTTATAATAACAATTAACAAGTAACAATAGAAACTTGACAACAATCACCTACAATGCATTCAAAAAGCACTTGCAAAGGAAAATTAGTCCTACGCATACTAAAAACTTACAAAAAAGCTCATCCATCAACGCGGCGGGACTTAACGTTTTTCTAGTTTAAAGCAAATTATAGAGGAATACTCACATAAGATAAACTCGACAAACTTATTTATTTATTTCTATCAACATCGCGGGAAAGATAATACCTAAAATTCTCAACGCAATAACATTTGCACGTTTTCTGTTCTATGCTTCGTAACCGTAGAAGGCACCTGGAGTATTGGGAGAGATGATTTTAATGCCCCTGAATGCGTCACGCATGTCAGCGCGGGACGTTAATATCCTATTGAAGCCCCAACAAACTAAAACTAATATGTTGACAAGATCCATCTCACCCCATATTCACCTCCCACCTCTATATAATCCATCAATGTAATCTAGAAGTACGTATAATCCACCATATATAATATATGGCCTGCTGACATGATATTGATAACACTTTTGATTTCCCAACACGGAGAAAGTGTTGTAATGAGACAAGAAATAGCAGAGCATGCTTCTCTTGCTCCGTCCATTTGATGAAAACTTCAATTTGACACTTTTAAAAGTGACATCATTTATTTTTTGCACACGTACACTTCGAACCAGTTCTTCTTCCGGTTAGAGCAGTTTGTTTGAATCCGTATATACTAATATGCCATTTGAAAACCATATTATAGTTTATTATTTGTGTTGCATATTGTTGTTCGATTGCCAATTGATTGGCTTGCCGACTTCTGTGTATAATTAACAATATCATCGACATTTTTGCATGCCCATCCTTCTAGCTGCTGTCTAACTTCGTATTTTGGAGATGGTAACTATACTTTCATCATGCAATCGCATTTACGACTGAAGACAACTTTGGAAAACTGTCAGGATTGTCGGTGGCGGTTGTCGAAACCACGACCTCCAGAATCGTAGTCCTCCGTGTTACGCTTGAAGGCGCGTATTGGAAACGTTTTGAAAGTTGGGGGGTCGGGGTGGAAATGTATTGGTATTTTAGGTGAGGGGGGTGGGGGGAGTTGGAGTCTGGGGCGAATCCTCAGCTGCCGGAAGCCCTTTTGCCGAAGTCGAAACAAATTTTCACCATACTACAGTTATTTCGTCATGTTTTAACTGCACTCGGGCTCTGTAAACGATGTTTTACAGCAACTATCTGAGATCTACAATTAAAAAAAAAATAAGCGTGAAGTGGGCCATTTTTAGTAAATTTCTACCTAGTTTTCGACGTAATGACGAAGCATACAGGCAATCATATTCATTTACCAAGGTGACTGTAGAATTGTATAAATGAATGTGCATATTTACAACGGAAATTCTGGGATTAATTGGATGAGCGTAGCGAGCGAAGCGAAGATTCCATTTCACTACACTGGAGAAAAAAATCCAGATTTTTTTTTGTATTATTGTGT
Source organism: Sweltsa coloradensis (assembly GCA_024449915.1). Classification (NCBI taxonomy): domain Eukaryota; kingdom Metazoa; phylum Arthropoda; class Insecta; order Plecoptera; family Chloroperlidae; genus Sweltsa; species Sweltsa coloradensis. Next base: position 6,313 of record JAMZAV010017587.1, on the reverse strand, counting down.
GTCTGTTAGCACGATTCCGGCTAAACCGATACTCCAATTGCGATGAAATTTTATGGAGGCCTTCGAAATTTCTGAACCAAGAACTGCCACGTTTTTGAGCGCAATCAAAAAACTATTTCTCATGAAAATCGAAATTTTACGTTTTTTCTTTTCTTTTTTTAAACAATTCTTTGACTTATAACACCCACATGCTTTATCCTATTTTAATGATTTTTTCACAGAACCTTAATTTTATGAATTTATATATTCATGTAAAATTTGTGCGCAATCGAATAATTATTTCTTGTGAAAATTTCAATATTACGATTTTTTCCTTTTTTAAAATTACGATTTATTAAAAAAATAAAAATAAAAATTAATTTTTGATTTAATTTCATTTAATTAAAAAAAAAATCAACTTAGTAATGATTTTTTCACAGAACAACAGAAAATCCGCATATCACATGGCAGCTCAGTGCACCAATTACGCTCATCCAACAACGCGGCGGGACTTAAGCGTTTTCCTAGTATTTAACTTTGGTTTTGACTTTTGACCCCCCTCACCACACCCCGGTTTCTACGCCACTGGCTACATCAGTCGGTTTCATCGACGTTAATCAGGAATCACTATTCTATTTTGATCGTAACAATTCTGGAATATGATAGAGAAAGAATGTAAAGTAATATGATCATAACGCGAGTTCGATGTGATGTACTCACTATAATTATCTATTATATATATATATACTATTATATATATAATGGGATCACTGATCAGCTCTGAACTGAATTAGTTCTGGTTATTTGGTTTAATAGCTCTGTTTCGAAGAATGTCAAAGTGATTTGGTTACTTCGGTTTTGTTATTATTGGGCCTCCGGTCTATACTTCACGTTTTTTGTTGGATGAAGGACGCGTCAACCGTTAGGTCATAATGAACCACTCTAGCCTAGGGGATGGAGAGAAGGGGCCCATGCTGGTCAGAACCAGTACAGCGTCCTTCCGGCAGGACGAAAACGACTCATTTGAGGACGTAGCAAATCGCTCGTTTTCAGTACTATGCGTCCTGCTAGCAGGACGTGTTTTTCGCTAGATATGTAGAGCATATTTCAAGGGTTTAGCGCATTTTTGTTGCATCGTTGTAGCCCTGATAGTTTCCAAGATACAGCCTGTCAAGCTGCGAGTCAACACGGAGCTCTCATTTCAGCGCGATGTTAGTTGTGGGTGACCGTGTTTCTACAAAAGCTACGAATTTTGATCAAAAGAACTAGCTGTAATTCATGGAGTTTAAGTCAGTTTGGGGATGAGTGGGATACGGCTGTATGTTTGGGTGTTGTGAAAGTGTACAAGCCAGTAATGCTACAGTACTTTTGGAACGACAATAATAGCGCAAGCATATCATGCCAATTGTTGGAGCTCTGTTGATAGGCCTACTTCTTCTTCCCGAGAAAGCAACCCTAAGGCTTAGCCTTTCACAACAGCTTCTTCTGCACGTAAGTTATTAAAATCATTATCCAACTTAAACCTATTTAGTCCAATTAACTGTACAAGCTTCTATTCCTGGCTTGTTTTTATTTACCTCTATATGTAAGTATATTGTTCATGACACGTTGATAGACTGAATGAATTTTTCTTGTTTTACGACGCACTAGAAAAAAGGACAATAGGCTATAGCTATTTAATTCAATCAATCATCCATTACTCCCTTTTTTATTTATAAACGTGAAGTAACGTACAAACAATAATCGCGTGATTAATATGCAAACCAAAAACACACTTGAAATGTATCATTATTTTTAATGATTTAAATTTACAAATCTTGTACCCAAGTCCTAATTCTCTAAATATTGATCCCATCTCATATATAGGCCATAACGAAATTCATAATTTACATTAATATTAATAAGATAATAATAAATTAAACATTTGATTTCAAAATTATATTATTTTAAATATGTTGGCGCTTGGCTTCCGGAAGGTTTACGTACTGCTGGAAGGACCATTTAATGGGTTTTTCTGCGTCCTGCTAGCAGTACGCGTTACTTAAAACTCAAACCTTAAGTAAACATGTTCCATCTTGTCTCTGTCCTTCCGGCCGGACTTTTAGTACTGCTGGAAGGACCGACTTGCCTGCGCAAAATCTGCCTTCCAGCAGGACAAGGGCCCTGTACAAAAGTCCTCACGGAAGCGCTTCCGGCAGGACAAGCGCTTGTACGTTCTATCATTAAGGGGAAGAAAGGGGGTTTCTCACGTCGTGGTCGTCATCGTCTTTTTCATCCTTCGTTGTGTCATTGTCATCGTCGTCGGGGAGGTCGTCAAGGGAAGGGGGAGGTGTCCCCGACGACGATTGCCAGAGCTCGCCTCTAATTTCGGGGAGTATGATGTTTGCGAGGTGACCTTTTTCTCTTCAATCGCCTTTTACGATTAGCAGAGCCATGCTCTGGGCCAATTCTACCCCGGGCCCAGACGGGCACATGAAAGCACGTTAGATTATTATAAACGTACTTGGTCCCAGATAACCGGGCACTCGTCCAGATCAAGCAAGAGAACGCACGCCAACGTTGACAATTTACACACAATTGGCATTAGGTAGGGCCTAACATATTTGGTCATGTTATTGTGATATTTTATCACATAAATCAACATTTTATAAGTTATGAATAATCCCATCAGAGGCAGTATTTTAACGACGACGACGTGAGAAACTAGGGCGCTTCAACCGGTTAGGTCATATTTCGCCGCCTGTGATAATGAAAGTTGATGAGATGAGTTAATACTTAATAGTGTGTTTTAACGAAATAATTATTGGATGAGCGAAGCGAAGACTTCAATTTCACCCACCCCCAAAAAATTTAGCTCGTTTTTTTTGTTTTTTTGTATTTTTGTCTGTTTGTTCGCTCTCTACCGGGCAAACGGCATATGCAATCTTGATGAAAATTGAAGGGGACCTTCGAAATCTCTGAACTTAGACTTGCCACGTTTTTTAATACAATCGAAGAAATATTTTTCATGAATATCGTACTTTTACGATTTTTTTCGATTTTTAGTGCGATATTTTCGTGACATTTGGGCCGATTCTGACCAAACGGGTGGGGCTACAACGTTCATATTATACATGGACATTAAGGTTATGGTGATGTAGTACATTTTAAAAGAAAAAGTTGAAAAAGTTAGCCAGAACCCATAGAAATACGGTAAATAATAACAACAAGTAACAATAGAAACTTGACAACAATCACCTACAATGCGTAGGCAGCAAAACAAATCACTTGCAACCGTAAAGATATCTCATTAAAAAAAAACTTAAAAAAGCTCATCCATCAACGCGACTAAAAAAAGCGTTTGTGAAGCTTCGTAGTAGTAAATAATAGCAATAGAAACTTGACAACAATCACCTAAAATGCGTTCAAAAAGAACTTGCAAAAGTAAAGAGATCCCACGCAAACTAAAAACTAATTAAAAAGCTCATCCATCAACGCGACTAAAAAAAGCGTTCGCGAAGCGGCCTAGTTATCAACAATTCCGCATGATGCGCAAACAGATAAAACAACTTACAAAATGGCTTCACTAAACATCTCTGGTAGCACGACGGTTCTGACACAGGAAGAGTGTCAAATAACGCTAGATGTTGGGGTGGTGGATAAATCTTTCTTTGGGAGTACACCGGCTACGAAGATGGTCTAGCGGACGAGGGAGTTCACGCATTCCAATGCCTAGACGGTGAAAATGCCGTATAATGATGATTTAAAGTAGCATGATACGACTGTAATTGGATGAGCGAAACGAAGACTTCAATTTCACTGACTCCCCCCAAAAATTAGGTCTTTTTTCTGTTTGTTCGCGCTCTACCGGGCAAACGGCATATGCGATCTTGATGAAAATTGGAACGGACCTTCGAAATCTCTGAACTTAGACCTGCCACGTTTTAGTGTAAAATCGGAAGAAATATTTCTCATAAATATCTTACTTTGACGATTTTCCCCCGATTTTAATGCGATATTTTCGTGATATTTGGGCCGATTCTGATCACACGGGTGGGGCTACAACGTTCATATTTTACATGGACATTCAGGTTATGATGATGTAGTAACTTTTAAAAAGAAAAAGTTGAAAAAGTTAGACAGAAATCCATAGAAATATGGTTATAAGTTTTTTGAGGTGCATAATAATTAACAAGTAACTATAGAAACTTGACAACAATCACCTAGGCCTACAATGCGTTCAAAAAGCAAGTCTTCGGCCCTCCAGATATTTTCATTCTATTAATTGGCATAACCATAGTAATTAATACTACTGTATAAAAATTATCCTAATATAACAAAATTGATTTTGCAATGGGACTTCCAAAAAAAGCTCATCCATCAACGCGACCAAAAACAGCGTTCGCCAAGCGGCCTAGTACGACTGTTATGTAGTTACTTTTCACGAGGCGGTAAACGGCAGCCATGTTTACTGCCTAAACATACGACCGGTAACGGTGAATTGGTAACATCGAAAAGTGAAATAAATTTCATCAAAAATTTACTTGCGCCGGCTACAATAAATACCTTTCAAAATGGCAAAAGTTTTTTTTAAATTTAGCCATGGTACGGAATTGTTCATAGTAATACCAGACTGTGAATGTTGTTTGTGTTGTTGTTGTTTGTTGTTTGATTTGTAATTATTAATGTTTGTTGATGTTTAAATGATTGTGTTATTGCTTTCTATAATACTCATTAAAGGGGCTATTACATCAAAAAATTATTTTTTAGCACTAAATCTAAAGCATCCCTAATACTAGACTTAAATGAAATGACAGTTTAAAAAAATGTATCTTGTAACTGTGATTTTACACGAATTTTTCTATTTTTTTAATCCAGGGTGTTTTGGGAAATTTCTTAAATCGGCTTTAACCTGTTTCTTTTTTGTTCCACATAGATACTAGATCATCGTACCAATCTAAAATGCCCATTTATAACATCGTGTCTTGAAACTGTGCACAAATATACTCTCAAACACGCAAAAATATGCATTCCAAAATCACACCCAATCTTGGTAATCAGCATATTTTGACCGAACTACTTGCCTAAATTACAAAACAAAATAAAGAGAATTTACAGAAAAGGCTGTAGAGTACGTCAATAATGGCCAGTATTTTTTTGGATCAAAATCCTCCACGGTTACGGGGCATAAAGATCGTCCCCATGTTATTTCTTATGGGATATTTATGCCGATGGGACCTTGCTCCCTAAGTTTGACAATTTTTTTTCGGGTCATGGTGGACCCAATAACTTTTCTGTTAATTGCTAAATTCATTACTAGTTAGCCTGAATGAAATATATATTTTTAGTATAGCGGGTAAATACCCCTTTAAGAGAATACCTTGATCATTTCACAATAAAGACTTCTAGCATTTTTATAATCAAATTATAGGTCTACTAATACAATATTGTACTCAGGCTTATTGTTCGCGCCGATGTTCTTAGTTCATAGTATAGTTTCTAGGTTTGTTTATATTTCACGTACTGTCTCTTGTATTTTCGTTGTGACTTGATTCACCCTGTGTTTACCCCTCTTTTCCCCTCATTATGACGAGTTCTGTTATCTCTGCTCTCGAGACTAGACCTCGCAGTCAGTTGACCATCCAACTTCGTAGGGTACAGTTACTAGTCTGCCTTCACAGACTGAAGTTCGTTCCCCTGTTCAGGGACCATTTCAAACCTCTTGTATTCTATAGTGTTCAGTGCATAGATACTAGTGTTCAGTGCATAGATACTAGTGTTCAGTGCATCAATTCATCTCCGATCTCTCGTCGCCCGACTTCAACACGCTCTCGCAGTACGCACGCCTTCCCGTTCACCTGCTACAGCAGTCTTGGGTTCGATGCCTTCCAGGCACATTTCTTATTTCTTACTTCTCTCCTTCTAAGCTCGAGCTTCTGTAATTCTTTACTATCTCGTGGTGTGCACCCTAACTACGCCACCATGCCGACCATGCCCTGCACCTCATTATCACGCCCGCATTACATCTAGGGTAAGTGCAGTTGCTAGCTCATTTCATTATACAGTCCACAAAATACCATATTCTCAGGGCCACGGCCCAAACACTTATCATTTTTGTGTTTTATGTTCAAGCTATGAGTCTAGGAAGTATTGCTGTATTGTTTTATTACTGCAGGCACCAACGTTAGTTTGGATTCAATTTTCTTAAATATCTGTCGTATTGTATAGCTTTTGGTTTCTTCTATGCAATGACTCTAAGATGAAGTATAGTGTGAGAAACTCTGAAACTCTGCGCTGCGGAGCCCTCTTGTGTGCTGCTCCTATTTGGCCCACTTTCCTTCGTGAGATCTCGGGT
>JAMZAV010017574.1:0-18192 GCA_024449915.1 Sweltsa coloradensis | reverse complement strand
CTTTTGTTTGGGTTTTTTTTTCCTTTTTGGGAAAAAATGCTTTTTTTGGGGGTCCTGAAAAATTTTCTTTAAAAAACCCAAAAATTTTGGAATTAATTTAATTAATAACAATCCTAGTTAAATCTCCAAAACTTAGCCTGGAGCCAGTAATTTTCGAATTCCCTTACTACAAAACTTCACGATTGATATCAACAAGTTGAAATGATGCATTTTGCTTCGTCACACAACAATAACGTGTTTCTGTAACTTTTTTAAATATAAAAAAATTTGTTATTTGTGTAAAATTTATTGTAATTATATATTGGAAATTGAAAATTAAAATATTATTAATTATATTTTTACCAGCTCTTTGTTAACACTTGTGTTGTCATCGGTTTAGAAGAAATTTTTACTTTAAATTTGATTTTTTTGGTTAAAAACTAAAAATCCCAAAATCAAATATTAAACTAAAAATATTATATATATATATACACTTAAATATATTTTTTCATTGTATTGTTTTCTTAATGTTGGTGACAAATTCTTTCATTTGATACCAAACGTGACAAATTAACCTGCCACTTTAATATTTTTGGACACAATTGAGTAATTAATTTAATTAATCAATTCATAGTTAAATTCTAAAAAACCCAGCCTGGAGCCAGTGATTTTTGAATTCTTATTACAAAATCTTTAAGATTGATAAAAACTTGTCAAAATAATGCATTTTGCTACGTCACACAACTGTTTCTGTAACTTTTCAATTTAAGAAAATGTGTTTAGTTGTGTAAATATATTGTAATTACTATTATTGAAAATTGAAAATGATACCATAATAATAGTAACCAGTTTCTTTTGTGAACACTGGGAGTGTTGGAATAATTGGTTTAAGAAAGAAATTTTACTTTATTAAATTAAAGATCTTTTTGGTTCAAAAACTAAAAAATCACAAAATCAACATTTTTAATACCTATAACATGTATATATTTCAATATATTTTTCAATGTATTTTTTTTTCTTGATGTTGGGTAAAAAATGCTTTTCAATTAATCCAAACTTAACAATATTTGTCTTTCACTTTTGAAAATGTTCGGATTAAATTAAATTATTTAATGTTTAATTATTCAATTAATTGTTTAATACTAAAAACACTAAGCTTGGAGCCGGTTATTTTCGAATTTCTCATTACCAAAGCTTTAAAGACTGCTAAATTATTTAAGTTGTCTCTATTTTGTATATTTTTTACGCCATATTGTTAGTTTGTGTTAAATATATTGTTAATACTTTATTGAAAATTGAAAAATGATATATTAAATTATAGTTACCAGCTCTTTTGTGAACACTGTGATATCATTGGCTAAATAATTTTAACTTTCTGATTGCTCTTTTGGTTAAATAATTTAAAAATCAGCAAAATCAACATATTTAGCTATAAGTTATGTATATTTCAATATATAATTTCAATGTATTTTTCTTTGTCTTTATATAGGTGAAAAAATGCTCTTAATTCATACCAAAACAAGAACATAATTTATTGTCACTTTGAAAATTCGTGTCACATAATTAACCAATAATATTATTAATTAATTAATTAATAGTTTACATAACTAGACCCCATCTTGGGAGCCAGTTATTTCAAAATTTCCTCATTACACAATCTACATAATTGCAAATTTTTATGCTGGTATCCACTTTTGCACTATAGAATTGTTTTTTGCAGAATCCATCTGATCGCACTAATAGCACAATTGAGCACTAATATGGTGTGATTTATTAAATTAGTGCACTTGTGGGAGGGTGTCGGTTTTCACACACATTTATTATATTTTAGTGTCTTATAAAATATTAGGGTTATATTATATTTATATTTCGTTTTTTGTATTATTATTGATTATTATTATTATTATTATTATTATTATTTTATTATTATTGTATTAATTATTATAATTATATATATTGTATTGTTTCTCAATTTGGTTATCGGTAAACACTTCCTTGAGATGTAATTGTTATTATTAATACCCATTTAGAATTTGCGAGAAATGCGGGAGGAACCCGTGGTTCAAAATCCAACGGTTGGGGCGGACTTTTTAATTTCTGAATTGTGGTAATATTAATATTATTGTTATGTTTACAACATATTCCGACGGTACTGGGTTCAATATCCCGTCCCGGAAAATTTTTTACGCAATTTGTTATTTCACCATTAAAATATAATATGTTTTGAATGTTAAAAAATAATTTGGCTTAAGGCGTTTTTCCATTTGACTGTCTCCGAGCTCCGTCCGGGGGTCGGTCCAGATATATATGTGGTTATCACATAAAATGCTTGAACAGGAGAAACCGTGCAAACGAAATTCCCCCCCCTACCAACCCCCCCTCCCCCCTGCTGCTAGCTGGGGTGTCAACCCAGTAAAGATTGTTTATGACCATCGTTTACTCACCGAGTTAAACCAATATATTGAAACAAAGAGTACCAAAAAAAGTGTGTAATGCCAATGTTTTTAGTCATTGATTGATTGATTGATTTTGTAATATTGCTTAGAGTCCTCATATTAATGACACTTTTGGCCTTATTCAAGACGATGAAGAGGTTAGATAAAGATGGAACTATGAACAGAAGGGAAGGAAGGGGAACCGGTAAAACGGCAACGTGAAGCCTACTCCTTTCGGAAAGTACCAAGGAGGAGCCAACCGCGGCTTAACGTCCCATCCAAAGACGGTGTAACATTAACAGTGATAATCGGGTCCTGCCCCACTAGCCCGAACTGCCGAGCAGGACGTTGAGGAGAACGAATCCGTTACCTTGCTCTCGGAACCCTCCATCCTGCTCTAACGCAGCGTATACGTTGAGTGCTTGACCACGCCCGGAAGGGCTGCGGGTTACTTCAAACATCAAATTCCAATGGCCCAAACAAATTTTTTTTTATGATTAATTTGAGTTTAAAATTTTACTTTTTTTATCACGAAATGGTTGATACTTGGGCGCTTGTCAACAGGCGAAATGATCTTACTTCTTTTGAAAAAAAAAATGCGAAAACTAGAGAAAGAATGAAAAGTCTGGCTCAACTACTTCTTTTATATCTCACAGCATTTCACAGCCGAAGGCTTTTGAAGGAGAGCTTGGCTGCCGTTTTTTTTGTTTTTACAAATTTTTGTTTGTGTGTTGGATATCATAGACGGGACTTAATTCATTTTTAGGTTGTATACGAATTAGAATTGCAAATTCAATGCCTTGAAGCAAACATGCTCAATAAGTGCGGTTTTCGTACTTAGCTTATCCTTCTAACACAAGTGGTTTTAATATTTGCAAGCGAGATGACTGAGAAATAATGCCAAACAATCATTAGTCGATTTCTTTTCTCCAAAATATTTGACGTTCTCCCCAAGTCAGCAAGTGAGGCTTATTCTTAGAAGGCGGTGTCTGTTGCTGGTCCCTACAAAGAAGGTTTGGAATGGGATGTAGCTGAACTTAGTTACCTTTTAAAAAAAAAAATCGGCCAAAAGCTTATATACCAAGTTGGGTTAAAAAACAATAAGGAATAATTGTTTTGGAAAAATTAGGTGGTTGTCTCTCAGGTGACATCTGGTTACGGATATCACTACGAGTTCCTTTGTCAGTGAAAGTGAAGGATGAACAATCCCTTGTCCATTCGTACCTACAATGACAAGATTTTCCTTTGCCATCACCTTGGTCCCACTGGAGAGTGGCATGCTATTAAGCCATCGAGAAAACGATTACGGTTACGAACGGAATTTAATAGACCTCAAAACACATAGAGAATATGATATCTTAAATCCACAGCAAGCGTGTGGACTGCGACGTAAACAGCCACTTTTGGGACCTACAATAATTAACCTGTTGTATTTCTTTCAAACGAGCAAAGGTTGCAGCCTGGACGGTTTCCGTTGCTTATGTTAAAATTGAAGGTCTTGTTCGGAATGTGGGGCAGTTTATTTTTCAGATCATACCAAGACGAACCAAATGAGTGGTCGCGTGTCTTAAATTTGCATGCACTGTATGAGGTCCTATTCGAGGGAAAAACATGTATTGCAAAGAAAGCGACAGTCCTTGCTGGCCAGCTCGTACGGATGCCATCGATGTTCTGTGCAACAAAAGTATGTCTCAGCTATGTTCAAACGACTGAAAGAGCGGATGAGCTAATGAAATATGGTGAAGCCTGAGCCTACCTATTCCAAGTAATGAGTTCAAGACAAGGCCAAATCAGAAGGGTTCAACAAGATTCAAGACATCACGCATGAATCCCCTTAAGCTATTGAGATATTGAACACACAAGTTTTTCAATGAAACAGGAAACCATAACGAGACAATTGGGTTGAACCGATTTTTTTGTTCATATAAATTGGTCCACTTCCCAAATTCACATAGTACAAGAAAAGGCTTTTGTCGATCCTCAACGCTAAACCTAAATTAGTATAGGATGCAACTGGTGGAGTTGTCAACCCGGAATTTATAAACAATGTGACAGGTCAAAACTTCTTTTCTGGAAACATTTTTTTATAACGAAATTACGTTCATGATTTAAACATCAAGGCAACAATATTCCGCAGAGCAATTGCTTTCGAAGGCATGGAATGCTAACCAAGGAATACATCATTGCTGGGGGAGTGGGTTACGAAGTGAGGGCACTACCACCTAATGAGGTTGTTACTGGACATGTCCCTCCTTGCATTACATGTATGCAGTAGTCAAAGCATTTACACAGTTTTACAGCCTAACCGCCTATTGTGACAGAGTGTTCCAGATCTTTAGTTCTTATCCACATATTGACATTGCAGTGCCATCGTGTTTCGTCAGAACGACTTGCTCACCCCTGTCAGATTTCATGGATTTGGCCCTGGTTTAAGGGGAATATCCTTCCGAAATACGAGATTTCTACACGAGAGCTATGTGTCAAGTTGCGCAGTCAACTGAACAAAGATGACATTAAGGAATTGCTCTGGTGCAATATTTACTATTGCATGACGAAATCTGAAGGGTGTCGATATTGAACATGAGCTCCACAAAGATGCGAATTGAGTAAAGTGTTTTTGAGAACCGATAAGTACTGGAGGAGAGGGCTCTTCATTGATTAAGTTATCCAAAAGGCCACGGCCTCAATGACCAGTCACAACTTTGTTCTCCTTTCCATGGATAGAAAAGTGTTCTGTTTTGAAATCGTCGTCATTTGAAAGGTTGGTGCTCTAGCATTGCGGCTGAAATGCACGAGCCTAATTGGCGATGATGGCGATCAGATGATAACTGCCAATCATCTATTCCAGATATTGTACCCTACTTTATCATTAAGCTGTGTTAAACTTCCTTCCCTTTTGGTCCGCTGTCATGGTACCGCCTTACTTTGGAAGACGAAGTGGCCTTACAGCTAGCAGCGCTTTAGTTCTGAAAGATGCTTTCAATGACACAAAAAATCGTGTGTTCAAGCACAAACGCTTCAATTCAGAGTTGACGATTGTCTTGGAAATACACATGAATTCTTTGTCTGGGCAGATGAAGTTAGTGGCGGCTGATTCTATTGATATAAACACTGGGCAGTGTCACCTCTAATGTGCAGTGACTGTTCTCCCAATATCATCGAGTTATGCAAAGTCCTGTTGACATGGAACGCTCCCCAACCACCGACAAACTCAAAAGAAGGGAAGATTTTAAGCCGTAATTTACTTCCCGCCACCACCATTTACCGCTAACGCGACGAAATGAAAATGAAAGCGAATCACACCGCCGTGCCTTTAGTATTCAACATCCACACAAGTTAAACTTCCTTTTCGTCTTTGGTCTGTAAGCTTGTATCCCTGGGAGATCTTCCAACCGGAGCTCATTGCTGCGTTTATTGCAAAGTTTTTGCAGTTCACTTGTTCCCTGATGTTCAACTTGCCAGTCACTCTGGATACGGAAGAGGGATATGGACAACCAAGAATTTGTTGAATTGCTCTAAACGTAATATAGCGAGAGTTACGAGAAGATCAAAACTATTGAAAACTGGCGTGCGAGTGGCTTTGCCCAATAAAAAACGATCGATGATTCCAAGCTAGACAACACGAACACACCACAAGGGGGATTTACACCACAAAATACAACACACAATTTAGTTTAACACCAAACCATAACAACAGTTTTTAAAAGTGATTGGTTTTGCGCTTAGAAAACGGACACAACCAAAAAACAATGAACAAGCAGCTAAAAACCAGTAAGTAATAATGATAAACATTTCATGCTATCAAATACATGTTTCCCTTGGAATGCAATACTACAACTGCTCTGTACGCGTATTGTGATAGCGATATATAACAGGGAATTTTGTGGAGTAGAAGCAGATAAACCTGATGGGAACTGTTTGAATTTTGGTACATAGGATATACTTACCAAAGTGTGGGCCTCTCTCACATCACCTCAAGAGAGTCGAACTTGTCATCGGCTTTACCAGATTTTTAAAGTATCTTCTGGATTACTCCTCCACATGACTGAAATCGGCATGCGAAATGTACCGCGAAAACATGGCCCAACATTTATTGAAGATGTACCCGTCTGTCGTGGAGACACAACAATGTTCTGAAGGGTGTAATCTTCGAGATATATGCTTTTCCCAGTCATATTGTAGACTGCCGCGGCAGATTAAGTTGAATCCTTTTTTTTCCCGATTAAACTCGAAACAACGTTAGAAAGCGATTCAATTCAATGTGACATGGAGCTCAAGCGCTGCTGTGGAATGAAAACAAGAGTTTTTAATGTATCTCAATCTCACCTCCTAATAGAGCTTGTGGACATAAATCGATCTCAAGACGAGATGTACATTAACGTCTCGACTATCCCGAAAATAATCACAATTCGAGCCAAAGACTATCACTTACGGGGTGTTGTTGAGTTCATAGGGAACGACCCATCTTCGGCATCGTCAAAATCTATAGGACATTATTTAGCACTAGCTCGGAGACCAAACGACAAGTGGGAGATTTACAATGATCTACTCGACAAGAAAATTGACTTTAACACGAAATGCAAAACAAAATGTCATTTAGTTTTGTTTACAGTATGAAAGTAAGCCTTTGTTGCAAACCCAATCCTACACGTGTAAGACAACCATCTGTATGTAAGTCAATATGAACTATCGTGGCTTTTTGCACTAAATGTTAGTCGCAGAAGTTTCCTGCTCGATTGTGTGGAAAAAACTAATTGCGTAAGATTAGTATGTATTTATGAAAGTATGATAGTATAATCATATTATGACACACAAAAAATCTTAATTTTATACAGATAATTGGTTGTCTCTGTATATGTTCGGTACTTGCTACGATTCATTTACATGTATCATAGGCACTGATACACAATAAAGCAAATATTAATTTTAGGCCACACGCGGATTTATCAAGAATATTATGTTATTGTAAAATAATGTTTGATGAAAAAAAATATATTTGTATGAAACAATATATTTGTATGAAACAATATAATTTCTCAAACTAATTAATTTCTTTAATTGTTAATTATACATATTTCTATCGCAAGTGTAAACACGTAGGTTAATAACAACTACTTATCTCCAACTTGCTACGAAAAAGGTATTAAAACTACCGGAATCTGGTTTATTCCTTGGCTCACCTATATGATACTAGACTACATGTCAAACTTGATGCTCGAACTATGTTTGCGGAGTCAATAATCATTATCGATATAGTCAATAATTAGCGGCCTAATCATATTGTGTATTTTTAATGTTCTACTAGGGTACCACCAAGTTTTGTGATTGGTTTCCCCACTGTTTTAATGAGTCACAAAAAAACTTGTTCAATTTCAATGTTTTATAGTTTATATGAATAAAAATTCGATTTATATTTTCTCAGTTTAAATAATTTGTATCTTCATTAAAGCTCATCATTTCGTTCCTAATGACGTTTTTTAAAAAATCAAAGGAATTTTGATCTTTAATTATGAAAAAAACAAGACAACATGGCAATGAATCTTGTGTGTGGTCCTGTCCCCAAATAAAGTATAAGCCTATAAAACAATATCAGTATAGTCATAATATCATAATGCATTAAAAGAAAAACAGAAAAATGAATACAAATTTATGAATAGAGATGGGTGCAAGGAGCTACAGAAGATCTCTATTGAACTTTGCATCTTAACTTTAGTTACTCTTTGAACTTTGAAGTAAATTGTTAAATTGTTGTTGCTATCCTTCATAACCCACCATGATAGATTTTTCTTTTGAAGTAAATTGTTAAATTGTTGATTTCCTATCTTCTAACCACAATGGAGAAGATTTTATGTACAAGAATAAATCACCATCATCACCAATGAATGGTAAAACTATTTAAAAATTATGTATCATTTTCGTAGAGTTTTATGCAAGAATAATGCTTGCTGATTTGTGGCATCTACCATGCCATGAACGTCTAATTTTCAATCTCACACCCACCTCCTAATATTACACATTATAAACCAAACATGCTTTCTAAATTCAATGACATTGTTGAAAGTCAATAACAAAACATTCCTATCTAAAATTATTGCCTTTAACAAATGTATAGTTATAGTTTTGCAAATTTTGGACTTTTTTGTAGTTTTGATCAAATAATCTTAAACACTTTTTTTATACTCTACAGAAGCTCCTGATTGAAATTGATCGATTTCAAACTTCTGTGACTAACCCAGTTAATTAATCGATGCTTTTGAACAAATAAAAATTGAAAGTGTTTTTCTGGTTTTATATTGGCCGTTTTATGTAGGCACTATGGTCCTGCTACTACTATTGAATGTTTTAAATAAAGGAATTCGAGTGATTAAAATATCATCATATCCTCAAAGTTTTAATGAATGATATTATCGTAACTGAACACTTCCACAAATGACCAAATATGATGAACTTTTCCAAATTTAAAGAATGAAAACCTTTGTGGCCCCCTGTCTCCCCCTACTGACTATCGTTTGACTGAGCGTCCTGCTCACCTTCGAACCGATTCAGACAGGTAGGAGGTACTGTCTAGCTTAGAAGACGTAAGCGACGATGGGGATATATTCGGGGCTTTGTTGACTCAACAGAATTAATCGCAATCATAATATAGGATAGTCGAAGTTACAATCATTTACGAGAATATAAGAATTGTCGTATATCTAAGTGACCATATTTGAAAGTTACAAACCCGGGACAACTTAAAGGGTGAAGGACTCCCGGACCATTAGATCGGGGTCTAGCCGCTGAGGCAAATTTTATTTCGAGATATTTTGGTCAGAATACCCTGAAAAACAGCTTTCTGAATGAAAATATGAATTAAAATGGTTTAATTTTTTCATTTTTGCAGTCATACAATCTTTATCTAGTGTTTGAAAATGCTAGTACGAAATAAATACAAGCACTCTGCAGAAAATAATGCTTGTAAATGTAATGGTGATGAGAGCAACCATACTAATAAAGTTCTAATCAATCATACTAATAAAGATATTGAAAATGCATGGATTTTATGCATGTTTTTAACTTTTAATACATGTTTGTCTTCCACAACGGAAATAATTATTGTAGGTATGTATTAATTCAAAACGTAGTTTCAGTTGCCATGATTATTCATTTTGATTTTTCATTAAGCTATAAACAAAATCAATGCAAATAATGACTGAGAATATTAGGGGAGTTCAAGTCCTGATTTTTTTTATTTGAGTTTGAGTCGAGTCTTTAATAACTCTAGTATCGATTCCGAGTACCTATAAAAATCCTTTTTTTTATAAATTTCACTGTTTCTCTTTGAATCATTTTTTTTTTTTTTAACAATGTTCAATATTAATTGGTGAGCAGAAGCGAAGATTCCTTTCACGTACACTGGAGAAAAAAATCCGGAATGTTTTTTTTTTTGTTTTCTTCTTTTTTTTGTATTTTTATTGTGTGTCTGGTGAACACGATTTTCGGCTGTATAAAACCAATACTCCCCCAATTGGCGTATTAATTTATGGGGTCTTCACCTTTCTAAACGAAGAACTGCACGGGGGGATAATCGAATCGAAAAATTATTTCTCATTAAAATCGAAATTTTTTACGATTTTTTTTTTTTTCGATTTTTAAAAATTCTTCGTTATACATCTACATGCTTTATTTCGATGTGTAATGAGTTTTTTCACAGAACCTTAATTTTATGAATTAAAATATCTGGTGAAATTTGAGCGCAATCAAAAATTATTTCTTATGAAAATCGCAATTTTACGATTTTTTTAATTTTTAACATTTCTTCGACGAATAAAACCTACATGCTTTATCCGATTGTAATGATTTTTTCACAGAACTTTAATTTTATGAATTAATATATTCGTGTGCAATTTGAGCGTAATCGAAAAATTATCTATTAAAAAAATCGCAATTTTCCGCTTTTTTTCGTTTAAAAAATTACGCTCATCCATCAACGCGGCGGGACTTAAGCGTTTTCCTAGTTTTATTTATTGATACATCTATAAGTTGGCTCCAAAAGTGAAATAGTAACATCTAATTGATTTAAAATGCAATCTCACTCTAGATCATTTTAATGATCAAGCAAAAATATCATTAGGGCAAGGCTATGACATAATAAGTGGTATAACATGAAAATGTTGATTTAAACAGTATTGACACATTGCTTTATTTTTTGTGTTAAAAGAAGTTCAGAACTTCCAAAAAGAACACAAATTTGTATCAAAAGACAGAGGTTTGTATTATGGATATTCTGGGTTGTTAAAGGGGCTGAAAACCCCAAAAATTATTTTTTACCACGTGATCTATAGCACAATACTACACTTAAATGACCGTTTAAAAAATTATATCTTGTAACTGTGATTTAACACGAATTTTTATTTTTTTTATGCAGAAATTGGCAAAAATTGGTGTTTTGGAAAATTTCCTAAATCGGCTTTAACCTGCTTCTTTTTTGGTCCACACAGATACAAGAGCATAGTACCAATCTAAAATGCCCCTATATACCATCGTGTCTTGAAACTGTGCCCAAATATACCCTCAAACAAGCAAAAATATGCATTCCAAAATCACACCCCATCTTGGTTATCAGCATATTTTGACCGAACTACTTGCCCAAATTACAAAACAAAATATAAAGAAATTTACAGAAAAGTCTGTCGAGTACGTCAATAATGGCCAATATTTTTTTGAATCAAAATCCTCCAAGGTCACGGGGCATTAAGATCGTCCCCATGTTATTTCTTATGGGAGATTTTTGCCGATGGGACCTAGCTCGAAAAATGTCATGTTTGACAATTTTTTGGGATGTCATGGTGGCCCCAATAATTTTTCTGTTAATTGCTAAATTCATTTCTAGTGAGCCTGAATGAAATATATTTTTTGAGTTTAGCGGTTAAATACCCCTTTAAGGAACGCCAAGAATAGATAACGATATTAACGTTTTCACACTCGAGCGGGACCAGGTACCTCCACCAAAATCATTGAATAAAAAATCGAAAAAAATCGTAAAAGTACGATATTCATGAGAAATATTTCTTCGATTGTACCCGAAACAATTCACCTCTAAGTTCAGAGATTTCGAAGGTCCCCTTCAATTTTCATCAAGATCGGATATGTCGTTTGCCTGGTAGAGAGTTAACAAACAGACAAAAAACAAACAAAACAAACAAACAAACAAAAAAAAACACCCGAGCTAAATTTTTTGGTGGGTCGGTGAAATTGGTCTTCACTTCGCTCATCCAAAAATAGTTTTTGCCCATTTTTACAAGAAAACTCAACTTAACACCTAATACGACTTAACTAGGAAAACGCTTAAGTCCCGCCGCGTTGAAGGATGAGCTTTCTAAAGTTTTTAGTTTGCGTGGGATATCTTTACTTTTGCAAGTGCTTTGTTTTTGCTGCCTACGCATTGTAGGTGATTGTTGTCAAGTTTCTATTGTTTCTTGTCAATTGATATTATTTACCGTAAAAAACTTATATTAAAAGCTTTATTTCTATGGATTCTGGCTAACTTTTTCATTTTTTTCTTTCAAAAGGTACTACATCACCATCCATAACCTTAATGTCCATGTATAATATGAACGTTGTAGCCCCACCCGTTTGGTCAGAATTGGCCCAAATGGCACGAAAATATAGCACAAAAAATAAAAAAAATTATATTGAAAGCTTAAATCTATAGATTCTGGCTAACTTTTTCAACTTTTTCTTTCAAAAGGTACGACATCACCATAACCTTAATGTCCATGTACAATATGAAAGTTGTAGTTCCACCCGTTTGGTCAGAATTGGCCCAAATGTCACGAAAATATCGCACTAAAAATCGAAAAAAATCGTAAATGTACGATATTTATGAGAAATATTTCTTCGATTGTACCCAAAAACAATACACCTTTAAGTTCAGAGATTTCGAAGGTCCCCTCAAATTTTCATCAAGATCGGATATGCCGTTTGCCTGGTAGAGAGTTAACAAACAGACAGAAAAACAAACAAACAAACAAAAAATCCCGAGCTAAATTTTTTAGGGGTCAGTGAAATTGAAGTCTTCGCTTCACTCGCTTCGCTCGCTACGCTCATCCAAATATTCCACTCGTAGGCTTGTGAGATACTAACCATGTGGCAGATATGGGTAGCATTATAATAATGCACATCATTTCGTATTATTCGTTTTATTCTGATGAATTAATGCAACACTTTTAGCAGATGTTCATAAACATATTATATCTAAGTGGCGTCGCAAATTCTTTTTACAGTTGCGTTGGTGGATGAGCGTTTTCGGCAAAAAGAGCCATTATAGCCTATGCTATTAGAATTGCTGTTGCATGAAGAATGATGTTTATAAACTTGTACCAACTATCATTAAATGTGACTCTATGCTTTGCTTAGGCATATCCTTATCAGCAATGGAAGCATGTACAAGAGTCAAAATTGCCAACTAAGCTATTGTTTATTTTTGTTTAGCAACAAAATTTTATGTTGCTTTAAAACCATTTTTGTTAAAGGTTATGTACCCGCTAAACTTAAAAATGTCAATTATGGTAACTCTATAATATGAACATACAAAGTAACAGAAAAATATTGTGTCCATCCTAGCCCCCAAAAATTGACAAACCTAACATTTTTCGATTTAGGGCATTTTCGAACATCGGCCAAAAACTCCCATAAGAAATAACATGGAACAGTGACTTTGAAGAATTTTAGTCCCAAAAAATATTGGCCATCATTGACGTACTTGACAACCTTTTTTGTTAATCCTCTAGGCTTTATTTATGTAATTTGAGAAGTGGTTTGGTCAAAATATGCTGATTACCAAGAAAAGTGTTACATTGGAAGTTATATTTTTGTTTTCTTTTGAGTGTATATTTGTGTACAGTTTTAATGACACAATATTCTAAATGCCCATTTTAGATTGGTACGATGCAACAGTATCTACGTAAAACAAAAATTAATCAGGGCGAAGCCGATTTCAGAAATTACTAAAACTAAATTTTCACAAATTTCCGGATCAAAAAACTAAAAAACCTTTTAAAAAATGTAAAATCACAGTCACAAGACAAAAATATAAGTTTTTAAACGGGCATTTCATTGTAGTATTAATATTATGCGCTAGAATATAGATCTTGTGGTCAAAACTTATGTTTTTGGGGTAAAAGTCCCAAAGTGACGTTGGTCAAAATCATTTTGGTTTTAACAAGAAAGTGTGTGGGTTTACCGTTACAAATTTTGTTTCCTGAAAATGTCTGTAAGTTTTGAATAAGAATGCATAATAGAAAAGCGAAGGCATTTCTGTTCAATCGAAAAAATCGTAGTATTGCGATTTGTATGTGTCATATTTGTACAATTTCATTCAAGAACATAGAAGTATGAAGTTCGGATACTTTAAATATTCACTTTTTGTGGTAAAAAAAGAAGCAGTCGTTTACCTGAATCGTGCGAACCAACCTCCTACCCCCGAGCTATTTAAAATAAAATAATTACGTCCCCCCGCCAAAGAAGATCGTCGAGCGTCAGCCCACTTATTATTTAAGAAATTAACCACTGCTTAAAACCTAAATAGTCACCTAAAGATGGTTGCACTGGGTGTATTTAAAGTGTACCCTACCTACAGTAGTGAACGGGTATCCTTACAATAAAATAGCAGTTGCTGCGCCCTTAATCCAAATAAACTCAAAACGATGTGTTACACTCGATTTTAATAGCGAAATATACTTTCCAATATTTGCTCAACTACATGAGGAAGCATGACATGGATTCTTGTAGATTGGAAGCTTGGAAAGAAAAGCGCTCCATTTCTTAACACTTGCAGACTAGCCTCGTCCTCCGAAACATTGTGGAAAAAGAATTTTGAAAATGGGACCAATTTTGCACTTTACCGAATTTATTGGGAAAATTTTGCGGAACATGTAAAAAATGTCCTCTTTGGTGCGGTTCTGTAGAGCCCAAGATGGCCCAGATCGTAGAAGAATTGCCCGAGTTGTGACAAAAAGAATACTTTTTTGGATTCCCCCCAAAATGACCAGACACGGTCACGGTAGGGCCCCGGTCGCAGACAAGTTAATTTTCCAGCGACAGTCATTCAATTCGGTTCGTATTTGATTGTCTTGAGATCACAGTCGTGTTTGTTTGTTTGTACCTCATTCTGTTCTGGGGGGCCAGCCCCCCAACCCCCGCCGGGGCTCCGCCCCTGGACCCCGTCGGGGGTTCCACCCCCGAACCCCCGTACCATTCGACTATTTATTTGTTTACTTTATTCTGGGGTTATCGTGCTCGCAATGTTGTTCGTGCAGGATGTGTCCTGTAGTTTCGATGACGATGTGCAAGGCGAGCGCATTCGGGTGACGTCAAATAATGCACATTTTTTTTGTTGTGTTTAATTAATGGTGACAATCTCTAATCATCCAATGATTGTTTTGAAAAAAGATGTAGCCACCATAAAAGCTTTCTTGGCAAATAACTAGCCACTTCTACCTTGGTTGTTTCATTAGGAGCAAAGCAAAGGAAATTATGGCTATTTTGGCCGAAAACGCTCATCCACCAACGTAACTGTTAAGAAATTTGTGACGCCACTTAGGAAATAATATTTTTAAGAACATCTGCTAAAATTGTTTGCATTAATTCATCAGAATAAAACGAATAATACGAAATGATGTGCATTGTTATAATGCTACCCATATCTGCCACATGGTTAGTTAGCACCGGTACCTATAAACTCACATGTCACAAGTCTAGGAGTGGAATATTTAAGTCGTATTAGGTGTGTAAAAATGGGCATAATATATTTTTAATTCAACCATGATTCAACCATGATTCAACCATAACTCTAATCTACTACAGTCCCACCGTCTTCTTGAACTATATCAACCTTCGAAAACAACATTGAAAACTCGATTCGACAGCATAAAATCGCCAAGATCTAAATCAAAGCCATTCCTAAACCTGAGTTAATTTCCAGAGAAACAAAAACGCTAGTCCACTCAATAGATACGTAATTAAATTTCAGAAACTACGATTGCAAATGAATAATCCACAAAAGCTTTCGTAAGACGGTACAGGTCGTAGTTTGTTAAATAATCACATGGTATCTGAATATTTGGTACTGACTGTACATTTCTACGAAAACACAAATTTAACCAATGTTATCTTATTGCAATTGAATTTACGAAGAGAAATGCAATTACAATTTTTCAATCAACCCATTTCCGAGAAGTTATTGCCACAAGTATAAAAATCACAAAACCCAACTTTAAAAAATATATACTCGCGATTTCTCATCTAAAAGTGACCCTCTACGATAACCAACCATAAAATTTTTGTCTCAGCAAAATGCAAAAGAAAATTTGATTCTAAACTGGACTAGTAGTGTCAGGTCTAATGATTTAGTTTGCTAAAATCTGATGCAACATAGATTTGATTAGTACGACGTTATAAATATTGTTTATTCGATAACCATTTGTGGCTTTTAGTGTGCACAAGCAAAATAGCGTGCTCAAACGTGCACAAACGATGCACAAACGACAAAAGTATAAAAATGTGACATTTCCGCAATAGGGGGCGAAGGGGGGGGGGCTAACTTTACGTGAAGCTGCCCCCACGGAATGAATTTTCTTCAATTGTAACAACATCGTTTTTCAACAGATGAAATGAATGTGTGCACAAACGTGAACAAACGTCACAGGTGGTTAATTTACGACATTTCGGTTCGGGGGGGGGGCTTACTTCCTGTGAAATTGCTGCCCCCCCCCGGATTTTTTTCCATTTGCGGCCACAATTCTTGTGCACAAACGAAATAAATGCGTGCACAAACGTGCACAAACGAAGCACAAACGACACAAGTATAGACAATGTGACTTTTCCGAATGGGGGGGGGGCTAACTTCACGTGAAGCTGGCCCCCCCCCGGATTTTTTTCCCTTTGCGGCCACAATTCTTGTGCACAAACGAAATAAATGCGTGCACAAACGTGCACAAACGAAGCACAAACGACACAAGTTTAGACAATGTAACTTTTCCGAATGGGGGGGGGGCTAACTTCACGTGAACCTGGCCCCCCCGGAATTTTTTCCATTTGCGGCCACAATTCTGTGCACAAACGAAATAAATGCGTGCACAAACGTGCACAAACGAAGCACAAACGTCACAGGTGGTTAATTTACGTCATTTCGGTTCGGGGGGGGCTGACTTCCTGTGAAGCTGGCCCCCCCCGGAATTTTTTCCATTTGCGGCTACAATTCGTGTGCACAAACGAAATAATTGCGTGCACAAACGTGCACAAACGATGCACAAACGACACAAGTATAGACAATGTGACTTTTCCGAATGGGGGGGGCTAACTTCACGGACCTAAAAAGATGTAATATCCCCACAAATACAAAAATTTGTAAAAAAAAAAAAAAAAAAAAAACGGCAGCCAAACTCTCCTTCAAAAGTCTTCGGCTGTGAATGCTGTGAGATACAGAAGTTGAGCCAAGCTTTTCATTCTTTCTCCCTAGTTTCGCTTTGAAAAGAAGTAAGATCATTATCGCCTGTAGACGAGCGCCAAGCCAACGATTTTTGTGTAAAAAAGTAAGAATTTTAAACTCGAAATCATAAAAAAATTACTTGGCCATTGAATTTGGTTCATTACGAGAACTCTAAAAAATAAATAAATTAATTAATTTTATTTAGAGTCTGCCCACTCAGTTATATAACTGATTTTCAGTGGGGGACTTTAAATCAAAGAGACCAAGCCAACCCTGCAGGCCCCGACGCAATCGACGAGTGAGCGATAACCAACCAAAGATCGATATTTTTAATAGGAAATATAGCAATCGGTGGTATGGACAGTGCGAACACCCGCGAATCAACGCCAGAATCAACAGGGCCGATTCAGAACAACTCTGAAATTTATTATGTGCTTCGTTGCTAGGACGGCTCCAAAGTCACCGTTTACAAACTCCTAAGACAAGAACTGATGACTTTAGCGGGAATCGAACCCTGGACCTTCTGCATTGGAAGCAGATACGCTAACAACAAGACCAACGAGCCACACATCAATCAATGGCCAAGTAATTTTTTTATGGTGTTGAGTTTTAAAAATTTTACTTTTTTACCACTAAAATGGTTGGCTTGGCGCTCGTCAACAGGCAAAATGATCTTACTTCTTTTCAATGCCAAACTAGGGAGAAAGAATAAAATGCTTGGCTCAACTTCTATATCTCACAGCCACCGCCTGCTCGAATGGGATGGACCCAAATAGACTGCCTGTTTTGTGAGTCATTTTCCCATGTTAAATAATTGACCAACAAAAGACAGAGCTTTGTAAGAATTCCGCAAGAAAGCGCCAGCTACGGCGCCTTTTTGCGCCAAACAATTTGAAGTTGCAAAGAAGCTCCAACTAAAAACCTTTATCTAAGATCTCTGGTTGGACTGTTTGTGTGTGTGTGACTGTGTGTCGGTAAACAAAACCTGTCATGTTTCTTCATATACTCAACAGAGCGTACTAGTTACGGCGCAAAAATCTTCTTTCGCCGACTGTGATTAGGACCGAAATGTTGGCTCACAAAACAGGCAGTCTATTTGGGTTTTTTGGGTTCATCCCATTCGAGCAGGCGGTGCTCACAGCATTCACAGCCGAAGACTTTTGAAGGAGAGCTTGGCTGTCGTTTTTTTTTTTTTTTTTTACAAATTTTTGTATTTGGGGGGGATATCAAATCATTTTGTTGTTTATTTCATATCAAGGCGTGAAATACGTGAAATACGTGAAAGGGGATGCATGCCTTAACAGATGT
>JAMZAV010017569.1:0-14761 GCA_024449915.1 Sweltsa coloradensis | reverse complement strand
GGGGATGCTCACTTTTAGGTGTAGGATACTCACTTACAGGTGTAGGATACTTACTTTCAGATGTAGGATACGTACTTTCAGGTGTAGGATACTACTTTCAGGTGTAGGATACTACTTTTAGGTGGAGGATACGTACTATCAGGTGTAGGATACTCACTTTCAGGTGTAGATGCTCACTTTTAGGTGTAGGATACTTTTTTCAGGTGTAGGATACATACTTTTAGGTGTAGGATGCTCACTTTCAGGTGTGGGGATACTACTTTTAGGTGTAGGATACTCACTTTCAGGTGTAGGATGCTCACTTTTAGTTGTTGGATACTTACTTTCAGGTGTAGTATACGTACTTTCAGGTGTAGGATACGTACTTTTAGGTGTAGGATACTCACTTTTAAGTGTAGGATACTTACATTCAGGTGTAGGATACGTACTTTCATGTGTAGGATACTCACTTCAGGTGTAGGCTACTCACTTTCCGGTGTAGGATACTTCATTTCATTTCATTTCATTCTTTATTCACTGATTCGTACATAGTAAAAATATACCCTCTCCTGAGAGAGAGGGAGTGAATAACTAGCACAGTAATTAGAATTAGAATATAAATAGTAATACAATAAAATATTTAAGAGAACAATTAATAAGAATAGATAAGATAAACATACATAGTTATGTGATGGACAAGAAGGATGATGGGACACAAAATGTGTTAGTTTAATTCAATTTTTGCAATAAGGAATTCCTCTAAGGAATAAAAAGGGTTATGAATGAGAAAAGATTTAATTTTAATTCTAAATGATGTTGGAGTATCGTTTTTGATGGATTGTGGAAATTTATTGTAAATTTTACTACAGAGGTAACTTGGACTGTTTTTAAATAGTGAATGGTTGAAAGTAGGAATGAATATGTTAGAGTTAGTACGCGTTTTATGAGAGTGGTTTATTGCATTTGTTAAAAACAGTTCAGGATGAGAGTGTGCAAATGTGGAAGCTGACAAAATTAATTCGGATGTAAGAGTCAATATATGAAGATTAGTGAAATGTGTCTTACATGAATGTCGCCTTGATATACCGGCGATTATTCTCACCGCCCTTTTTTGTATTATGAATATTCGTTTAGCATGACTTGAGATGCCCCAAAATAGAACTGCATATGAGATAATTGACTGAATGTATGAATGATATACCATGAGTAACGTAGAAGAGCTCACAAGAAGTTTTAGCCTTCGAAGCATGAAACAACCACTTAGCAGACGGGGTGCCAATGTCTGGATATGTGGAAGCCAGTCAAGGGACTCACTCACAGTAAGCCCTAGAATTTTTGCAGTAGGTTGCCTTGCTCTACTCTTCCACCCAGACGAATAAGGGGGCTTAAGGGGTATTGCGATGCATTAGTATGAAAATTTAAGAAAATTGTTTTTATCGTTTGGATAGCCAGTCTACTAGACTTACAGTATGATGATATTTGTGATACTTGAGAATTTGCAGCTGATGTTAGCAACATTGAATTTACATTATGGGGGGCTATGAGGAGGGAGTTGATGTCATCAGCATATAAGGTGAGGAAAGATTTTACAATGTCCTGGAAATTTTCCATATTAAGAAGTTTGGGAAGACTGTTAATATATATTATGAAAAATAGAGGGCCAAGCGTGGACCCTTGGGGGACACCACTAGTTATTGGGAGTGGGTCAGATATTGAAGGAATGTGTGATTTCGATGACATTATTTTCACCGTTTGTTTGCGGTTAGTGAGAAATGACGTTATCCAACTGTGTGCAGGGCCGATAATGCCTAAGGAATGTAGTGTTTTGAGGAGAATTCCATGATCGATTGTATCAAAAGCTTGCTCATATCAAAAAAGAGCCCAATGGCTTGATCTCTTCTGTCTAAAGCAGAGTAAAGCGATGAGAGATATGAAAAAATAGCTGTCGTCGTAGATTTCCCAGAACGGAAGCCATGCTGACTGTCATCTAGAATGTGATATTTATTGAGATAGGAGGAAAGTCGATTGTACATTACGAGTTCAAAAATTTTTGAAAACGATGAGAGTAACGAGATTGGGCGATAGTTATCTAAAATATCCTTCTTTCCTTTTTTGTGTATAGGGACGATTGTTGATTGCTTCAAAATTGTGGGGAAAGTGCCAGTTTCGAACGACATGTTTATAATGTTGGATAGAGGCAATGCAATGAGTTTAATTGATTTCACTAGGATGGCACTAGGTATGCCATCATGTCCGCACGAGTACTTAGGAGCTACTTTCTTCATTAGTTTGCAAATTTCTGTAGGATTTGTTGGATATAAAAAGAATGATTTGATTGGTCTCAATATATCAGACACAATAGGAGTTTTTAAAAGAGGTATAGCACTAATTTCTTTAAAGAACACGTTGAATCTATTAGCAACCTCAAAAGGATTATCGATCCTTTTCCCATCAACCGCAATTGCCATGTTTATAGGTGAAGTAGATGATGATGTCTCTGATCTGATAATGTTCCAGGATGCCCTAGATTTATTTGTGGAAGATAAAATAATGCTGTCGTTAAATTTTCTTTTGGCTATTTTAATATTTCTAGAGTGAAGATTTTTTAAACGATTGTAATTGCCTTTATGAATAAGGTCAAGTGGTTTTCTCTTACATAGTGCATGTAGTTTCCTGAGGTCGGCAGATGCTGAGCGAATCTCAGTTGTAATCCATTTCTGTGATTTAACTGGTTTAATAGTATTACATCTGTTAACTGGAAAGGCTTTGTTAAAGAGATACACATATTGTGAATGGAATGCATCAAAACACTCATTGACAGTAAATATATTTTGAGCTGCAACCCAGAGCTCATCTTGAAGGAGTTCAAGGAATTTTAAAGTATTTCTTTCATTAAATTTCCGTTCAAGAGTCCAGCTTGGACCACTCCAGTTTATTGAAGATTCGAATTTAAGGAAGAGTGCAAAATGGTCTGATAAACACGAGTCTACTAGTAAAGTTTCCCCTTGAAGGTGTCCTAAATTGAACGTGGTGAATATATTGTCTATAAGAGTAGAGGTGGTAGAGGTTGTACGTGTTGGAGTGAATACTGACGCTATTAGACCAAAGGAGTTTAGAATGTCTTGGTAAAGAACAGTATTATTTGATGGTTTAAGAAGATCAATATTGAAGTCACCGCAGACCACTAACTCTGCATTTGGATGAAGTTTGGTAACTCGGATAAGAGTTGCTTCTAGATTGTCAATAAATTGTGAGATGCTAGTAGAGGGTGGTCTATAAAACTGAGAGGATGATCACTTCTATATTAACTCCTCTCCACAAGATTCCAGTACACTCAAACACTTTTTCAATGCAATTATCATGAATGCCTGGAATAAGGATAGTATGAAGCCATGATTTTGCAAATATTGCAACCCCGCCAAATGGAGAGGTTCTACAGTAAATGCTGGAAGTACAGTACTGGGGAATTGCAAGTTTTATGGCTTCCGAGGCAGACAACCAGTGTTCCGAAATACAGAATATGTCTGGCGACTGAATATCAAGGAACACTTCTACTTCATCAACTTTATTTTTTATAGATCGAATGTTAAGGGACATTATGCTAGGGAGTGCCTTTTGTGATGATAAATGCTGAGTATTGATTAGGTCAGTTTTTGTTGGATCAGTCTTTGTGAATTTAGGATTTTGAGATAGAATGTGTTGGTCTACGGAGGGAGTTATGGTGGTCTTGAGACCCTTTTGATTAATTGAAAATTTGAGGAAGGTATGATTTTATTTTTTGTTTTAGATAATCGGGACGGAATGGTTCTACGTGGTGGCATTATCTTTTTTGTTTTACGGGAAGTCAAAATATGAGTAATTTGTTGTTTTGGATCTGCCTGAGGATTGTCTACATCCGGCTGGGCTGATGTGTTTGTCCAGTCTTCAGGCTGAACTGCATTTTCGGGTAGATATCTAGGCTGGGAGGGCTGGTCTAAACCAGCAGCAGGGTCCTTTCAGGTGTAGGATACTCACTTTCAGGTGTAGGATACGAACTTTCAGGTGTAGGATACTTAATTTCAGGTGTAGGATACGTACTTTCAGATGTAGGATACTCACTTTCAGGTGTAGGCTTCGTACTTATAGATGTAGGATACTCAATTTGAAGTGTAGGATACTCACTTCAGGTGGAGGATGTTTACTTTCAGGTGGAGGATACGTCATTTCACAAGAGTGCACGATACTTATTTCGAGGGTATATACCTACTTTCAGGTGTAGGATATACTTACCTTTTAGTGTAGGATACTTACTTTCAGGCTGAGGATGTACGGACTTTTCAGGTGTAAGATAAAACTTTCAGGAGTAGATTCTTACTCCTCAGTGAAGGTACGAAACGTCTATTCGTGTAGGATAAACGTACTTTAATCAGGTTAAATGTAGGATACTCACTTATACAGGTGTAAGTGATGCTCACACTTTAAGGTGTTCAAGGATATACTTACAATTTTAGAGTGGTGTAAGACGCGATACGTTCTTTCAGGTGTAGGGATACTCACTTTTAGGTGTAGCCCTGGATAAGTAATTTCAGGTGCTAGGATTACATACACTTCTAGGTGTAGGATTTACGTACTTTCAGGTGGTAAAAGATACTCAACTTCAGAGTTGGATGTTCACCTTAAGGGGTAGGAACTTACCTGTCAGGGTGTAGGATACGTACTGTCAGGTGTAGGATATCACTTGTAGGTATCAGGATACGTAACACTCAGGTGTAGGATACATACTTTATGGTTGTAGGATGCTCAAACTTCAGGTGTTAGGCGGATACGTTTACTTCAGGTAAAGGATACTACCTAATCTTTCAGGTGTGTAAGGACTGCATTTTCAGGTGTTTAGGATACGTAATTTGCACAGCGTAAAAAATACTGAAGCTTTTAGTGTAATATACTCAATTTCAGGGTAGGATGCTTTCTTTCAGGGGTCGGATAATCATTTCAGTGTGTATGATTCTTACTTTACAGGTGTATATACTTACTTTCAGGTGTAGGATACTCACTTTCAGGTGTAGGATACGATACTTTCAGGTGTAGGATACGTACTTTTAGGTGCATCTATGTAGGTACGAAACCCTTTCAGGTTTAAGAATACTAACTTTCAGGTGTTAGGATACTCACTTTCCGGTTTTTATACTTGTTATAGGGGAATACTTACCTTTAGGTGTTAGGGGGATGCTCAGTTACAGGTATAGGATACGTACTCCTTCAGGTGAAGGATGAGGGGATACTCACTTGCAGGTTGTAGGATACTTACATTGAGGTTTGATACTAACTTCCAGGTGTAGTATACTCACTTTAAGGTGATAAAGGACACGTATAAACTTTCAGGTGCTTAGGACACTCACTTTCCTGGTGTAGGATAACGTACTTTTAGGTGTGCTGTGGATACGAACTTTCGGTGTAAGGATTGCTCACTACTCAGGTGTTACTGAATACACTCACTTTTTATTTGTGAGGGATGCTCACTTTTAGGTGAAGAATACGTACGTGTTCAGCTGTAGCGATACCTACTTTTAGGTGTAGGATTACTACACACTCATGTGTAGGATACCTTACTTTCATGTGTAGGATTTGTACTTTCAGGTGTAGGATACTTACTTTTAGGTTGGAGGCTTCGTACTTTGAGATGTAGGGATACTCACTTATAGGTGAGGATACTTATTTTAGGTGTAGCGATACTTACTTTTGGTGTAGGATTCGTACTTTCAGGTGAAGGGATACTTACTTTAGGTGTTAGGCTTCGTACTTTTGAGATGCTAGGATACTCCCTTCTAGTTGTAGGAACGTACTTTTAGGTGTAGGCTTCGTACTTGGAGAGGTAGGATATTACTCACTTCTAGGTGTAGGATACTACTTTTAGGTGAAGGATTCGTACTTTCAAGGTGTAGGATACTACGTTTAGGTTGTAGGATTCGTACTTTCAGGTGTAGGGATTACTTACTTTTATGGTGTAGGATTGTACTTTCTGGAGTAGGATACTTACTTTCAGGTGAAAGATACCGTACTTTCAGGTGAAGAATACATCATCCTTACAGGTGTAGGAACTCACTTTCAGATGTAGGATACTCACTTATCAGGTGTAGGATACATATTTTAAGGATGTTAGGATACGTACTTTAAGGTGTAGGATGCTCACTTTTAAGGTGTAGGATGCATCACGTCTAGGTGTGAGGATACTTAGTTTTCAGGGAGTAGGATACGTTCTTTTTAGGTGTTAGGATACTCACTTCTAGGTGCAGCCAGGATGACGTACTTTTAGGTGTCGACGATCGTACTTCAGGAGTAGATACTCACTTTCAGGTGCTTAGGATACGGAACTTTCAGGATGAGGATACTTAATTTTAGGTGTAGGATACTCACTTTTCAAGGTGTAGGATACTAACTTTAGGTGTATAGGATACGCTTACTTTCAGGTGTATAATACTCACTTTCAGGTGTAGAATATTTACTTTCAGGTGTAGCGATACGTAATTCTCTGGTGTAGGATACTCACTTTTAGGTGTAGGGATTGGCCCACTTTTAGGAGGAAGGATACTTACTTCAGGTGTAGAATACGTAATTTAGAGTGTAGGGACTTTAGGTGTAGGATACGTACTTTCAGGTTTGTAAGATGCTAACTTCCAGGTGAAGGATACTACTTTCGGGTGTAGGATACTTACTTTAGGTGTAGGTTACGTACATTAAGGCGTAGGATACGTACTTTAAGGTAAAGGAAATCACTTTCAGGTAAAGGATTCTTAGTTTCAGGTGTAGGATACGTGCTTTCAGGTGAAGGCTACTCACTTCTAGGTGAGGGATACGTACATTCAGGTGTAGGATACGTACTTTCAGGTGTAGGGGATACTCACGTTCAGTAGTAGGGTGTCAATTTCAGGTTGTAGGATACTTACTTTGAGGTGTCCGGATACGTACTTTCAGGTGTAGGATACTTACTTTTTAGTACAGCGAGACCAACTTTCAGGGGTTAGAGATACGAACTTTCAGGATAATGTTAGTGAGACTCACTTTTAGGTGTAGGATACTCAAATTTAGGTGAAGGATACGTTCTTTTGGGTGTAGGATATCACTTCAGGTGAGATGGCTCCACTTTTAGGTGTAGCGATACGTAACTTTCAGGTGCAGGATTACTACTTTCCAGGGTATTATAACATACTTTCAGGTGTAGGTCCCAACTTTTAGGTGTAAGGATACTCTCTTTTAGATGTATGATTACTTACTTTCCGGTGTATGATACTCACTTTCATGTGTAGGATGCTACTTCAGGTGTAGGAATACGTACTTTCTAGTGTAGGATACTTACTTCTTCAGATGTAGTGTACCACTTTTCAGGTCTAAGGATGCCTCACTTTAGGTGTAGGATACGTACTTTAAGGTGTAGGATACTCCTTCTTTGTGTTAGATACTCACTGCAGGGTTAGGATACGTTACTTTCAGGTGTAGGATAACTCACTGTCAGGTGTATAGGATACTTACTTCAGGTGTAATATACTCAGTTTCAGGGGTGTAATATACTCAGTTTCAGGTGTAGGATGCTCACTTTCAGGTGTAGAGGATTACGTACTTTTAGTGTAGGATAGGTACTTTAGGTGTAGTAGGCTACTTACGTTTAGGTTGTAGGATTCGTACTTTAGGTGTAGGATACATATTTTAGGTGTAGGATACGTACTTTTAGGTGTAGGATACGTACTTTTAGGGTGCGATACTACTTTCAGGAGTAGGAATAATCACTTTCAGGTGTAGGATACCGTACTTTCAGGTGTAGGATAGCGTTCTTTAAGTGTAGGATACTCACTTTCAGGTGTAGGGATATTACTTTTAGGTGTAGGATACTCCCCCCCACTTTCAGGTGTAGGATAACACCTTTCAGGTGTAGGATACGTACTTCAGGTGTATAAATATTAACGCTTTCACCACCCCCTTTCCCCCCCCGGGTAGGATACTCACCTTCCAGGTGTAGGTGGATACTAACTTTCTAGGTGTAGGGGATAAGTCACTTTCGGGTAGGGATACTCACCTTCCAGGGTAGCGATATGACTTTCAGGTGTAGGATACGTAACGATTCTGGTGTAGGATACTGCATCTTTTAGTTGTAGATGCCACTTTTAGGAGAAGGATACTACTTGTAAGGTGCTAGGATACGTAATTTCAGGTTTGTAGGATACTTTTAGGTGGTAGGATACTTACTTTTGAGTGTAAGATTGCTAACTTTCCAGCGTGAGGATACGTACTCTTCTGGTGTAGGATACTACTTTCAGGTGTAGGTTACGTACATGAAGGTGTTAGGATACGTACTTTAAGGTAAAGGAAAACTCACTTTCAGGTAAAGGATACTGAGTTTCAGGTGCCCTAGGATACGTTCTTTCAGTGACAGGATACATCACTTCTAGGTGTAGGATACGTACTTGCCAGGTGTAGGATACGTACTTTTCAGTGTAGGATTACTCACTTTCAGGTGTTTTAGGGGCAACTCAATTTCAGTGTTAGGATACTTACTTGAGGTGTCGCGATACGTACTTTCAGTGTAGGATACTTCCTTTTAGGTACAGGATACTCACTTTCAGGTGTAGGATACGACTTTCAAGGAATAAAGGATACTTACTTACAGGTGTAGGCATACGTACTTACAGGTGTAGATAATCAATTTCGGTGTGGATACGTTACTTTAAAGGTGTAGGATATCCCCTCCTACTTTAAGGTCGAGGAACGTACTTCAGGTGAAGGATACTCACTTTCAGGTGTTTAGGATGCTCACTTTCAGGGTGAAGGATAACGTACTTTTAGGTGTAGAGAAATCAGCTTTCATGTGTAGCCGATACTCACTTCAGGTGTAGGATAACGTTTTACATTGTAAGGTGTTAGGATACTCCGTAAGGTGTAGCGATTACATACTTGCAGTGTAGGATACTCACTTCAGGTGTTTTAGGGTATACTCACTTTTAGGTGTAGGATACGTACTTTCAGGTTGTAGGATACTTACTTTCAGGTGTAGATGCTCACTTTCAGGTGTGGGATACGTAAATTTCAGGTGTTAGGATACTCACTTTACAGGACTGTAGCGATGCTCAGTTTAAGGTGAAGGATCGTTCTTTTCACGTGAAGAATACTACTTTTAGGTATGGATATCACTTCTCAGGTGTAGGATGCTCACTTTTAGGGTAGGATACGATACTTTCAGGTGAGGATACATTACGTTCAGGTTGTATTATACATACTTCAGGTGTAGGAATACTAACTTTCTAGGTGAAGGATACTCTCTTTTAGATGTATGATACTTACTTTCAGGTGGATGATACTCACTTTCACTGTGTTAGTATGCGTACTTTCAGGTGTTAGGATAAGTACTTTCAGGTGTCAGGCATACTTACTTTCAGATGTAGGTACTCACTTTTCAGGTGTGAGATGCTCACTTTCAGGTGTAGTATTAAGTATTTAAAGTGTAGGTACGTCTTTTTCTGGTGTTAAGATATCACTTTCAGGTGTAGCGATACGTAATTTAGGTGGAGGATGCTCACTGTCAGTGTAGGATACTTACTTTCAGTGTAATATACTCAGTTTTCAGGGTAATATAATTCAGTTTCAGGTGTAGATTCTTACTCTTCAGGTTTAGGCTACGTACTTTTAGGTGTAGGTACGTACTCTTAGGTGGAGGATACTCACTTACAGGTGTAGTGAGGATGCTCATCTTCAGGTGTAGGATACGCCCCCCCTCTACCCCCCCCCCCACTCCCCTATTTTAGGTGTAGGATAGGTACCTTTTAGGTGTAGGGGATACACTCACTTTTCAGGGTAGGATGTCATTTAAGGTATAGGATACTTACTTTCAGGTGTAGGATACGTTCTTTTAGGTGTTAGGATAATCAATTTTAGGTGTTTAGGATACGTACACTTTAAGGTGTAGGATACATACTCAGGGTTAGGATGCTACTTTTCAGGTGGTGGGGATACGTACTTTCAGGGAAGGCTACTCACTTTTAGGTGTTAGGATGCAAATTTTCAGGTTGTAGGATACGTATTACAGGTAAAGAATACTTATTTGAGGTGATAGGATACTCACTTTCAGGTGTAGGAGCCTTACTTTAGGCGAAGGTACGACTTTCAGGTGTAGGATACTTACTTTCAGGTGTTAGTATACCTAACTTTCAGGTGTAGGATACCTACTTTTAGGTGTAGGATACTTTACTTAAGGTGTTAGGATCGTAACTTCAGAGTGTTAGGATACGTACTTTCAGGTGAAGGATACGTACATTCAGGTGTAGCGATACTACTTTCGGTGTAGGATACTAACTTTCAGGTGTAGGACAGTACTTTTAGTGTAGGATACTCCACTTTTTAGGTGGTAGGATAAGTACTTTTAGCGTGTCAGGATAAATTACTTTAGGTAAGTTTAGTGCAAATTTCAACATTCTGTCCACAAAATTGAAAATAATTTGTTGGGTGGCCATCTGGAAAATGGCCGCCAGGTGTCGTGGCGTTAATAATAGATTGCCCTGTACAGTCCAAATCATTTTTTCCCAATTACATTTTGTATATTTAGTGACCGAAAATTTTAAATCATCTTATACGCCATGAAAATACACAATTGGAAGGTAAAATAGTTGGTCACACTGTACGCAGAGGGACTGTAATATATGTATTGCACTATAAACAAATACCACAATGTTCCCAGGATGACAAATTTGTATCATTTAATTGAAAAATTTATTGGGAGAATCCGATTATTACGCTTTAAAATTTATTTACACCATGTAGTAAAAAGTATAGAACATGATATTAAAATTAAGAGCGTGTTTATAAACCGCATTTGCCCCCAAATCAAGATGGCATCGTAAAAAAACTTAGGCCCGGGATGCCAGATGTTTACCAAAGATTGTTTTTTATCCTTAAGCGTATACCCTAACAGGAATCAGAAGAGAAAAATCTATAAGGTCGAACATTTCCTACGACATTATGGGACATGACCTGCGCCTAAGTGTAGCGCGTCGAGCAACGTTTACGCTGACTCACCGCACAATGGGTCTGGCTTGTCATGTAGCGTTCGGCCATTATTAATCTACGGACACAAATCAAGAATATGATATCGATGTGTTTTTTCTGCCCAACAAACTTTATTTTAGAAAACAAATTTTCAATATTAAAGGTTACTGGTTTTGCGTTTTTTGTTTTGATAAATAGGCAAAACAAATTCAGATAATTAAAAAAGCGGGGTATAAAAAATTTGTGTAAGGGACGGCTGGTCGCAAGAGATTAAAAGAGAGCATGCCAAACTTGGTACTATCACACCCCTACTTCTATCGCGAAACTTTTAAAAACAAATTTGAGCTATTTCGGTACTAATACTTCACTCAATATGCTAATTGTCCAATTATTCGACAAAACTCAAAAATTGTTAATTGATTTTCAAACTGGCGGATAACCCGCTAATCGGTTTTGGGAATTCTGTTGGGGGCTATGAGGAACCCATCTGAACATATACCAAACCGGTACTTGCTTGTTTTTTTGAATGCCTGGGGTTTAATGCCATATATGAGCTAATTACACTGGTACACATAGGACAGTTAGAATGGTTGCGGCACCTAAAACAACCTGCCTCACTCCTCCATTTGCCAATCAGATCTGTTGCGGGGAGCAGGGAGGGCAACATGCGTACATCTTTATAGGCCAGTTTAGAATGGTTGCCTAGGCACCTATAACACCTTCGCCTCACTCCTCATTTGCCCAGTCAGATCTCGTTGCGGAACCGCCGGTGACCAACCATGCCGTACATCTTCATAGGCCACAGTAAGAATGGGTTGCGGCAACTAAACAACCGCCTCACGCCTCCATTGCAGTCAGATCCCTTGCGGAAGCAGGGCAAACAAGTTACATCTTTATAGGTACGTAAGAATGGTTGGCCCCTTAACAACCTGCCTACTCCTCCATTTGCCAGTCAGCTCGTTGCCGGAAGCAGGGGCAAACATAGCCGTTCCCCCCCCCACCCCTTTTATCTTCTAGGCCAGTAAGAATGGTGCCGGCACGCAAAAACAACCTGCCTCAACTCATACCATTTGCCAAGTCAGAAATCCGTTGACGGAAAGCAGGGAAAAAATGTCGTACATCTTCATCCAGGTCAGTAAGAATGGTTGCGGCACCTAAACAACCTGCCTTACTCCTCCATTTGCCAGTCAAGATCCGTTGCGGTGGAAGCAGCGGCAACATGCCATACTTCTCAGGCCAGGTAAGAATGAAATTTGTGAGGGTTCATTCGTTATATGAAAAAAATAATTCGCCGAGAGAAGAAACAAAGAAGTTATTCCTCCCCCAACAGCCCCCTAAATATTGGGAATAATTGCATAGCCTCTACCCAAAAATGAATTTTATTCAAATGTAGGTAAATATGTTCTTAATGTGTTTTACCCAATCGGGCCTATCTCAATTTTTCCTTAAAACACATTTTTTCAAACCCCCATCCTCATTAGTTATATGTTATTTTTACATTGATTTCCAGCGCATTCACCATTGAAGGCACTCGCATGAGTTATCAGCATGAAAATTTGGGAATGATGGTACATAATAATATGAAACAATCAAATAATCCGCCAAGAGGCAAGCGATATTTCACCCCAACTGTTCCCTTACACATTAACTTGGGAAAAACTTTTAGGGTCGTATTAAATACAAGTTTTTATTTTAATTGCTAGATTACAATTATGCGTCAATGTGTTCATATTCTGGGCGACAAATCATAACAAACACCCAAGACGACATCACCATAGGAAAATTAATAAAAATCAGTGATATTGCCAACAAACGATTGTAAACAAAAACAAAATGAGGTAGCTTTTGTTTTCTACACAATCTATTTTAAAAGTGCACTGTATCCACCTTTACACGTATTTCACGTATTTCACGTATTCACGCCTTGATATGAAACAAACAACCATAAAGATGTCGATAGTCCTCCCCAACAAATAACAAAAAGTTGTAAAAAAAATAAAAAAAAAATAACGGCAGCCAAGCTTTCCTTCCAAAGTTTCGGCTGTGAATGCTGTGAGATATAGAAGTTGAGCCAAGATTTCATTCTTTCTTCATAGTTTCGCATTGAAAAGAAGAAATGCTCTTTCGCCTGTTGACGGCGCCAAGCCAACCATTTTACGTGTTAAAAATAAAGTAAAAAATTTTAAACTGAAAATCATAAAAAAATTAATTGGCTATTGATTTTGGTACGCGGACTCTAAAAAAAGTCAATGGCCAAGTAATTTTTTTATGATTTTTGAGTTTTAAAATTTTTACTTTTTTTCCACGAAAATGGTATGTGCCGCTTGGCGTTCTCGTCAACAGGAGAATGATCTACTTCTGTTTCAATGCAAGAGGATATGACAAAAACTAGGGAGAAAGACATGAAATTGATTGGCTCGAATCTCTAATACCTCACAGTATTCACAGCCGAAAGACTTTGGAACAGGAGAGCTTGGCTGCCGTTTTTTTTACAAAATTTTGTATTTTAGTAATCAGACTTTATCCATAATGATGTACAAGGAAGGTCATAGACGAAGGGACATTTATTGCAAATTGTGGTTAGTTCATTTAGTATATATCTTAAAAAGTAATTCAACATTTAATAACCAGTATATAACTATTTATTCCTTAATGAGGCGTAAATTTAAATTACTGACAAACTCAGCAATACTATTAAGACATATATACAGAAACAGACATGGGAAGTTTGATCTTTGAAACATTTATTGTAATTTCATGGATGTATATGGTATTTAATATAGAAGCATGAGGTTCAAAAAACTGTGCGCGATGTATAGTTCACGTAGAATAGTGAGTTCCCCTCCCCGGTACAACACCGCTAACAATTATCGACCATAGCGGAAAAGTGGTGAACATTTTCAATTTATTGACATTCAAAATTTTCTTGACTCTTAGTTTTATAAGAATGTACACATTATCAAGGAAGTTGAATTTATTGCCGAAAATAGAAAGTGAACCAGGAGGCATGGCTGAACATTGGTAGTTGATTTAGACTAGCCTTTATTTAGGAGTGAGTGAAATTGAATTAGTCAAGTTAATAACAAAGTTAACCACTGAGCAACAGCAGCATACTAATGACCAAAATAACCTTCTCGATTGTAAATTTACCAGGAAATTTACTTGTAAATCACCAAACTTTTGATTGTACAGTGACATGCAAATGATCAGATTTACCGTATCGACTGTTAATGTACCGTTAAAATCACCTGAGTTTAAACTTTACGGTAAATCCACATCACTGATTTCAGGTGATGTGGCTCCGACGCACGCCGGAGCGCGTGACTCTGCTGACAGTCGGTGACAGCCTCTACAGTAGCGACCCCAGGATGGCC
This sequence comes from Sweltsa coloradensis, assembly GCA_024449915.1. NCBI lineage: Eukaryota > Metazoa > Arthropoda > Insecta > Plecoptera > Chloroperlidae > Sweltsa > Sweltsa coloradensis. Next base: position 401 of record JAMZAV010017569.1, on the reverse strand, counting down.
ATCAAGTTCCAGTACCCGAGTAACTGGAAGCTGGGGAAACAGTCGGGCGCCCGAAGGATGACGAGGGGCAGTACTGTGTCGGGGTCCCCGCATCCACCGAGGGTCCCCCATAACCAACCTTTTCTGTGCTAGGTATGGACGGTATCATTACTCACTGTGTCCAGTAAGTTCCAGTACCCGAGTAAATGGAAACTGAGAATCAGTCGGGCGCAGAAGGATGACGGGGCAGTACATGTGTCAGGGGTCCCGCATCCACCGGGGGCCTCATAACCCAAACCCCTGTGCTAGTAGGACGGTATCATTTTCCACGTGTCCAGTAGAAATTCCAGTACCCAGTAACTGGGAACGAGAAACAGTCGGGCGCAGAAGGATACGAGGGGCAGTAACATGTGTCCCCCGGG
>JAMZAV010017541.1:0-22896 GCA_024449915.1 Sweltsa coloradensis | reverse complement strand
AGTAAACATTCTCTCCTATTTTCTAAATTTTCAGCTAAATCGTAAAGACCTTAAAGACTTATTGGTAATCATATTCGAAAAATGATGTTAAAAATGAAGGAGGCAGTGAAGATACAAAGACACACTTTAGAAGGCGTGACGTGAATTAGTACAATGTAAAGATGTTGGAATAGTATATAGTGTACAATGTCAATATCCAGTTAGGCCTACACTGTGTGGTGGGCCTTATGGGAATGTCGTACTCGGGTCATGTTGCACGTACCGGTGCTCGCTCAACAACGCGTCCAACTGAGCGTTTTCCTAGTTTAGTTTGACCTCATTTACAGGTTTAGTTTTTTTGCAAGTGGTTTTTTGAGCGAGCGTCTCCACTTGACTCTTATGGCTCGAATGTCTGTTTTTTTTATTTTTTTCCTGTTACTGCTTCGATACAGGTCGCACCGTTTCTCTGATCGACCTGAAATTTTTCACACATGTACATACCACCTAGGCGGGTTGCTGTATAGTTTTTGAACAAAATCCGATCGTTGGTTATAAAAAGTAAAAAATAAAATAAAAAAATAAAAATGTTTCGATCGTTATGAAATTTTGCAGGGTCAATAAGTACAACATTCTCTCCTATTTGACAAATTTTCAGCTAAATCGGTCAAGACCTTAAAGACTTATTGGAATGTAACATTATGGGAATGTCGTACTTGGGTCGTTGTTGCACGTACCGATGCTCGCTCAACAACGCGACGGGACTTTAAGCGTTTTCCTAGTAATGGTATTAACTGATTAAAATATGTTTGAATATTGAATTTTGAAACAAAACTAAACGGTGTTGTTGTTATAAAATAAAGAGTTGTTTTCCACTAGCGTTTTAAATATTAAATATTATATTATACCTTAGCGTCATTTCCAAAAAGGCACTAACAAATTTAGGTTTTATTAAACGAAATTAAGCCGCTAACTTCTCACCCAGAACTACAAGAAAGCTGTAGGTATCCTTGATTCGACCCCACGTTGACTACGCAAGTGTAATGTGGAATCCACATCACGTCACCAAAATTAAGCAAATTAAACGTATTCAATTCAAATTTTTAAGTTTTCTTTGTTATCAAAATAATATAAATTTTCCCCGATCACATTATGCTAAACTTTGTCAACAACAATCGATTCCAACACATGCAAGACGTCGTAGAGCAACCGACGTAATTTTCCTTTCCAAACTCTCCATAACTTCATCGACAAGGACCTACTTCAAGATATAAACTTTCATATCCCTTAAAAATTTACAAGAAATGACATACCCTTCAAAATTCTATGTGCTCGTATTGATGTTTTCAATTTTTCCCTTATTAACCGAATTCAAGACACCTACAACAAATTATAAGCCGTTAATCTAGAAATTGACATCAACCACACGAAACTTCAATTATTTAAAGCAGCTGTTTATGCCAGTTTACCAACATGACTCATCACTCTTGTCACCTTTTCAACTTTTCACTAGTTTTGTATCTTATAACCTCATTTTTATAGTACTTGTTCATGTATTTAATGATTTGTATAACGTATTTGTATTGTTTTGAATTGTATTTTGAATTATTTAGTTTTAGTTACCTGACACTTGTGGGTTAATACCTGTTGTTAGAGATCAATAAAAAAAATAAAGTTTGTTTAGTACAAGAAAAAGAAAGCTTGTTACAGCTAATCTCTCTCTACAGCTCACTCTACTGATAGCGGCCGATTGAGAAAGGTTACCTAACAGAAACAGAGCAAATCCATTCTAAAGTGCTCGTTGTCCGCTTGAACAACGCCAGACATGAAACCCTCCAAGCAGAGCTAAACTCCACCATCCACTAACCAAGCCCCATAATGTCCCATCGATCAAATCACAAATTGGATGCTAAAAGGGTTTTCTTTTAAAATGCGAATTTCACGTTCAGTGAGTTGAATCATAGGACTATTCATCATGAGACTTCTTATGTCACCGATATTGGGAATGTCAAGATTCGATTAGCTACGTCTTTGATCGTTTCTCCACTATTTAAAAATCAGTCGTGAGTGCTTAAACGCGCTTTTAAGGTGTAAGATTTAACACTGAACATACATCAGTTAAGTGTTTAGCTTATAAACTCTATTTTTCCATCATCCATTTAAGTTTTTTATTTTGGACGCGTATTCGAAGTAAAATTTTCTACTAGTTAACTTCTTCGGTTTAACTTTCGAAGGCACTGTTCTACAAGTGATCAAATCTCATTTCGAACGCAGCTAATTGTTTAATTTCACTGCTTTGGGACAAACAGGTAAAGTAAATCTCTGCTTGATGTCGAGTCTGGAAGTGTGGTCAAAGTTGTTGCTAAAGTGGCTAAAAATCATTGTTCAATGTTCCACAACAATAGTATAATCAATATTAACATTTTTTAAAGGCTCATACATAAACTCTTAGAACCTCATCACTAGAATTAATTGTAGCTTAGTTTTACTATATGAATCACTTTTCTTTCAATCTGTGTGTGTCACGTTTTACGACATGACTCTGATTTAAATGCGTTTTTTGTTGAATTGTCCTTTAACAAGGATGCAACAGAATTCCTTGGTCACCCAAGTGGTCAGAAGGCGGGCTAAACCTCATTAAATGGGGGTCTCTATAACCCGGCACCTCCACCAAAATCCAAATTTTTATTTGGGTATCTTTAACGACAATCAGTTGATGAAGTAGCTTCGCTTCCTATTTTTGTAACTGTTATTTAATTAACAAACCATGGAGATCTTTCTGACTTTTTCTCTTCGTTTCCCTGTCTTAACTAGTTATCTCCCTTATTCTTCTCTTCACAATTCACACTTTTATAACCGATTAAGAGATTTCACCAATAAAAGAAAATTACTGTCATAAAAATGAAGCAATTTTGTTTCCGCAATTTAGATTCCCCATTGTGAGATTAAGCCATACCTCCCTTCCTTAAAATTTTCCTTTCGTAAGAATTACCCACTGATTTCATACATACATTCCGGAAATATACAGAATGGAGGCATTTTGGTTAGTTTTGGCATTGTTCGTTTCGCCAGCACCACGGTTTAAGAAATCACCCATCTCCCCTCCCTTTTCATCCCCCTCCCCTCCTCCACCCAGGAACAAGCCGACAGAACAACGCAACCACTTGGAATGCCCAATTTATTACTTCCTCTTCCCTTTTTTCGCTATTTTATGTTACTTAGAACGTCTTGAAATGAGAATTGAGAAGCGATTCCTCGTATAAAAATCTTCTCTATTTCAAACGGTTCGAAGGTTTTGAGTTTCAAAAACATAACACAATCGATGGCATCAATATTGCATGAGAGTGCCTTGAGAAGAGATATTAAAAAACATGATATTGTTGCCTCTTTGAAGAAGAGGAGTCGATGTCTGATTGTGAGGAGCCAACCAAGGAGAGTGCTGTGATGTAGTCAATGTATTTCTCAGCCATGTATTCTACTTGAGAAATGTGTATGTATTCTGGTGCGATTTACATATAGTTGATACAGCGAAAAGGGTTGTTGTAAATTTTGGAGCCGTCTAGAAACGAAGCACATCATAAATTGTATAAAGTTGTTCTGAAGTAGCCTCATAGATTCTGACGTCGTGCAAAATGTATCGTGCCACGCCTTATCGTCTCTATTTTTTATTTGAGATATTGATATCTAGTTGGTCATTGTTCGCTCGTCGATGGTGTGTATACGTACAGAGTTGGCTTGGTCCACACTAAATTAAGTCCCCCATTAAAAATGAGACCAACGCACATCGCTGTCAGCGACGACGCCATCGTGAGCGCGATCGGCATTTGTAATCGGAGATCGCTGGTTGGTCAGGATACACCCGCGGGAGTCGCAGCTCGACACGGCTCGTTCGGAACAACTTTATATAGAGTTTATTGTGTGTTTCGTTACCAAGACAGCTCTAACAAATAGAACCCTTGGATGATAAATGTGTTGTCTTCACGCTGTATATTATCAGGGACACAGAGCAATTAGGACACGTTTTCACTCGCCACGCACACAGACAAAAACATAAACACAAACACAAACACAATTTCAGACACAAACACAAACACAGACACAGACACAGACACAGACACAGACACAGACACAGACACAGACACATACACAGACACAAACACAAAACAGACACAAGCACAAACACAGACACAGATACAGAACACATACAAAAAGAGAAACACTAATACACGCAACGCACAGGCACACGCAGATCAAATAAAACAGCTTACCTAAAGTGCATTATGTACGCACGTCACAACCTAATCGTCCATTGTGTCGAGGCAGACCAATCAATGCCTCTAATAGAACAGACGCAATTTATAGCTGACAGTGGCTGCGTTACATGACAGGCTTTTAACATTATTGGTCAGACATGCTCGTGTGAACTTTACGTTTTAAGCCCACTTCAATTAAAATTATTGAAATCGCTTTCGAAATTAGAAATACGTGATTCTACCCGACCAATTCTGTTGCACACAATTTAAATTTCGCAATACAATTTCCATATTATGTAGGAATGTGACTTAAATAGTTATTGTTGTTATGAATGGAATAGTTTTATGATTTCTCGATTTGGTTAGTTGGAAAAATAGAAGTAAAAAAAACCATCCCGATTTCAAACCCGAGTCTCCCACATTCCAGGTAGGCGTCTTAGCCAACTAGACCACCGAGACGGTAACTATTTAACTTCTGAATTGTGTATTGAGTATAACTCTGTTTTAGACACATGTCAAGGTATATGTTTTGTATTTTTATATTGTGTTTGTTTTTGTAACATGTTACTAACTAGCGAAAGCTAAATATATCAATCATACTACTAGAAAAAATAAAAATAAAATGTTTCTTTCACCTGGGTTTGAGACTTTATCACGGTAAACTAAAGCAATGTGAAGATTGTTTTCATTCAGCATCTACATTCTTCAAACTCAATTTTAAATTAAAATCTCGAAATGATGCCTAGAAAGAAGTAATTAATTATTAATTGTGTTCTAAAAAGAAATGTATATTTTCCGTTTTAATGAAATAATAACCATGGATTCAATTAAATTAAACATTTCTCGATTTGAATTGACGGGAAACACTCCCGTAAGTGAAATTGTTAATATTTAATACAATTCAGAGATGGACTGTTTTTAATATCTGAATTGTATTAAATATTTAATTAAACATAAATGGAATTCCAATCTTCTCTGACATTTTTTCGAAGTAGTAATTATTTAAAGACGCTTTATAATTTTAATATAATCTTAGGATATTACATATGAGGTACAGCGAATTAACCTTCCTTTGTTGTAATGAGAACAAGGTTTGTATACATTAATGGATTCACCAAACACTGCATAACCTTAGCGCAGGCTTATTTCTAGTGTAGAAATCAATTATGGCCAGTTTTTCTAGTTCACTCCCTGCCCATCCGCTGAGTGCTAACTTAGTGTGACTTTTAAGGTGCCTTTTAGAACAAATCCTAGATTCGCCGAGTGAGTGTCGGCAAAAGATTACTCAATATACGGGTGTTCTAACGTTTATTTTTTAAATTAACGTTTAAACCTTTAAATCCCCCACCGAACTGCCGTTTTTTTTATTTATCTGTCATCTCATCATGTTATTGAGACTTCAAGTGCAGGACTCGTCCCCCCCCCCCCCCCCCAATTCTTCCTTAATCACCATTGCCGCGTCTCCGTCAAGTCACTACGATAAATAAAGAACTTTGAGCTCCATTAAACAAGTAGTTAGGAGATTGGAATTAGCGCCGGTCAATAAACCTCATGTTCTGATCGTGGGTTAACCGTAAACCACAGACGTCCCCTAAAAATCTTGTTTAAAGACGTCGCTTAGTTGCAAGTGTCTTTAGCGTATGATTCCCAATGCAAATGCTGTAATATTCGGTAATGTTTTATGTGTTCTAACAGAATTAAGAGAAGTCGCTGAGGCGCTCTTTAGATTTTAAAATTAAAATTTTGTTTGATTTGAACTGTTGAATTTTAACATCTTATATTACAATACTTCATTGATAGGATGTCCTGTATTCCAGTATACTATCTCATCAATTGTTTATCGCAATTGTGCATTACTCTCTCAAATCAAATCATTGTTTCTCTGGGACTTTGTTAATGAATACACAACCAAACAAACAAACAACCAGCTGTGTATTTTTTTCTTCTTCGGATGAATTTTTAATATTACATTTATAATAATTTTGCGCAAAGAAACAAACTGTGGGATCCAGAAAGTCTATTAACTTACTCAAAATTACAATTGTCGATTGTTATTTGTTAGTGACAACTTTGTAAATAAAATAAATCATGCTAAAACTTATCTATGGACATTGTCAACTTACTAAACAGACTCTGTGCCTACGTTTGCTTCAGTGACACGTAAAAAAGTTACGCTATGTGTGTGTTTTGTTATTTACAAAGCTTTCGCTGTTTATCGACAAGTTGTCGTTTTTTTATTAAACTGCAGACCCTCCAGCACTCACATTTCTCAATATCGTCGTTATTTACTCGACTTTTGTGATTTATTAATACTGACTATACAGCTGTTCAAGCAAATTTACGAATTGCATCCCAAAGTTTATAACAGCATGAATGAGCAGATATATTTGTGAAAGGAACTTTCTGGCATTATATTTTGTTCAAGAAAACTTGACGCGCTAATTCAGACAGAAATCCTGGTCGTAATACTTGAATAGGTGATAGAGTTAAAGTTGAGTTTAAGGAAATTCCATTGATTGTGATTTAAGATTTTTAACTAAAGATATCACATATTCAAGTCTAACGACTATCTAAATAAAATATTTCTATCAGTTAAAATGAAAATGTTATAGTTTCGTTTTTTACACACTATTCCGTTGTATTCATACACCTTCTAAAACTTTCCTTTTAATTACCTTTCTATATTTTAACACCGACCAAGTGTAATTGCATTTATTATATCTTGTCGCACCCATAGTCAAGTTTTATACGTGCTCGCTAGAACTGGACTTTTCTAAATCTGTTAGCATTATTATTTCAGCTGAGCAATTCACAACAATTTACATAAAATTTCCATACGAAATTATTTAAAAATGTATTCTTCCCTCGCCAAAGTTCTACGGACGAGTGTACTTTTATTTTATCCCCGTGACGTTTGTTTGCTTTTTTTTTTTTTTTTTTTTTTTTTGTTGACTTGCTAATACCCGCTATCATGGGACTGTTTCTGTGTTCTCATCGTTTCGGCTATTTACATCGATAACCATGAATTAATGACCACGTAAATAACATTTATCACGACAGAATGTTTTCAAATGTATCGGAACGGGAATGAATTGTAAATTAATTTATGGGAGACCAACGATTTTTTTTCTGTCGGTTTTTATGCGTCTGTCACGTCTCACGAATAGTGAGATAAAAACCGAACATGACCTCCGATATTTTAATTTCAGAAAATTAATTCATGATTCAAATAAAACCCACCATAATTAATAAGTATTAAACAATAAACCGTACTTTACGCTACAAATAAACAAACAATCTCTCTTTGTTTACGAACAATGACGGTAGCTTTTATTGTTACATTTTGGTGATAACGGGTACATAATACGTACTTTCAGAAAACAAATACTAACGCGTCCCTCAAGGCTATGTTTTGTTTATAAAATATTATGTCCATAAACCATATTATAATCAACCGCTTGTGTTGATTCTGTAAACAATGCACGTTTAAATGAGAATAAATTCTCTATCATGCCCACGAAATTTATTGTTTTAATATTGTACGAAAAACCCAAACCTTTAACAAAATCCTTTCCAAAAGGGGAAAGAGGGAAAAAATGAGAGTAATAAACTGTTTAAAGGGGACTCCCCCAAATTTCCCTAGAGTTTCATTGAAGGGGGCATTGGGGAAAAAAAGAAAAACTAAAAATTGTCGGAAACCGGCCCCTTTCCCCCCTTTCCCCAATCTTGGGGTTTTTTCCCAGAATACTCTTACCCGGAAATTTTTGGAAAAAGGAAAAGGAAAATGGCTGAAAATTGGTTAAATGGGGAAGGGGTTTACTTGAATAATAAAAAGGAAAAAAAGTTGGTTTTAACTGGACAATTCCCCATTAATGAAAAATTTGGGGGGGTAATAAAAAAAAGGGAAAAGGTTTATAGGTCCCAATATTTAAATTTTTGAACTATGATTTTTTTTTTTTGTTTAAAACACCCTCGTCTCCGCTAAAAGGGAAAAAGGGGAAAAAAAAATTTAAATCTGAAAAAAACGTTTTAAAGGGCCCGATTTGTTTCGCCCCCCGGAAAAAAAATCGAAACTTTCGAATATTTTTTCCGGGATTTTTTTTTTTCCCTTATTCCTCGGAGCGGGGGGGGCCCAAAAGGGATTTTTTTAAAAATTTTAAAACCCAAAATCATATCTCAAAAAAAATTAATTAGGAAATCAGAATTTTAAATTTTTTTTTAACCTAAAAATTTGAAATAATGGAAAAAAGCTATTGTCTACCCTTTTTTTTGGAAAACCCCAAAGGTTGACTTTTACCTATTTTCCCTTTTGATTTTTAAAAAATTACGGTAAGAGGGGCCAAGTTTAGTTTTAAAAAAAATACATTTACACAGGGTTTAAACCGTTTTGAAGGGAATTATTATTGTTGTACAATTTTGATATTTAACCCGTAGCTGCAAAAATAAATTTTCAGTATTTTTATTTTTAACATGTAATTTTTTGGGGTTGTTTATTTAATTTGTTGTTTCCCGCCGGGCTTTTCGTGGAATTTAAATTTTGAAAGGGTCCCAAAAAAGACTTTTCCCTTTTAAAAAATTTAAACCCATTTTAAAAATCCCCCAATATAGGGGATTTTACGGGGTTAATTTTTTATAATTTAAAGGGTTTAAGTAAGTTTTTCCAAAAAACCACAAAAAATTTTCAAAACCCCCGATTAATTCAGTGTTAAGTTAGTACGTATTTCCAAAAAATTTTTTCCCCAAACCCCAATTCATATAAAAAACTTTTTAAAACGTCTCATTAAAAATTTTCCTCCAAAGGGTGGGGGGGAAATTTCAAAACGAAGCCCAAAAATGTTTATTCAAGTTTCCCTTTTTGCGCCAAGAAACCCCACCGCCCCCCTGGGGACGCCTTTGCCCCCGCGCAATCCCCAACAAATACCATCCCGGGAAGGGGGGGACTGGAGGCGGGGGGGGATTTTCATCTTTTTTTTCAGGGTTGGAAAAAAGTGGCTTTTAAAAAAGGTTTCGATTTAAAAAAATTCGGGCGTTTTTTTGGGCAACCCCCAATTGAGGGGGTTTTTGGGCTTTAGAATTGAGGGGTTTCCCGCGGAAATTCCCTTTGTCAATCCCCATGACGAAGTTTTCGACCAATCGGGCTCTTCACACGTTTTTAAAAAAAAAGTGTTAAAAACAAAATAAAACATTTGTGGGCTGGGGGGGTTTCTTGGGTGGGGCCTAGGGCTTTCCACAACACAGAAAGGTTTCCGGGTTTCAAATTCCCGCTCTAGGTAGAATTTTTTAAAAAAAACTTCGGGGTTTTTGGACTTAAAGTCCATCATTTTTTGCCTTAGGAATTTGTAAAAGGGGGACTTAATAGGGGGGACCGGGGAACGGGGCCCACATTAATAAATTTTAAATTTGGTTCTAAATTTCGGCCTTGTTTGGAATTCCCGGGCATTGACCGGGGTGTTCGCACTGTCCATCCCCACTGATTGCTCATTCCTATTAAAAAAATATAAATTTTTGGTTGGTTAATCGCTCACTGGGTCGATCGCGCCCGGGGGCCTTTGCGGGGTTTTGGCTTGGTCGCTTTGGTTTACTGCCCCCCCACGGGAAAAGCAGTTTAGGGACTGAGTGGGAAAGGACTCTAAGATGAATTGAAGGAATAAAATGAATTTAAATTTAAATTTAAAAAATCGCTTTTTTTCCCATAGCTGGGGGGGTTTAAAAAGGGGGCTTTGGCCAAAAAGGGCCAGGGGCCCAATGGGGAGGCATTTTTTTATTTTATATCTAAATTTATGAATAAATCTACAATACCTTTCATTACAGCGTACATGTATAGGGGCATGTTTAATTGAGGGAAAATTTGGGAATTTTTTTTTCGTATCCCATTTTGAAAAAAATTAATTTTCATAAAGGGTTCAATGAAAAACGAAAAAACAAGGGGGTTTCTACCCCTCGTCTAGCAACGATTTGACGGTTTTTCCAGTAATATAAATCCGTGTTAGGCAACTTGAGGGGGGGCCAAATACGTTTGGGAAACAAAAGTTTTAAAATAAATACATTCTTTAATTTAAAAGTCTCCCCCACTCAGTCAACAAAAATGATTTCGGGTGGGGGACGAAATTTTAAAACCCAAACCCCTTGGGCGTGCCACCTCGACGGGGCGAAAAACGGCCCAAATTTGGGGGGGCCGGCATTTTTTAAGTAGCAAAAACACGGAACAATCAAGCTGGAAAAGGGTTTTCCACCCGCGGACAGTGAGAAGCAACAAGGTTATTCGGAATACCTTAAAATTTTGATTAATGTGCCTTTTTGCTAGGACGGCTCAAAAGCCCACCGTTTACTAAACTTTTTTAAAAAGCCAAAAAACGGGATGGTGATAAAATACGACGTAAAGGGGATATTACCACCGAAAATGATTTTTTTTACCAGAAAATCTATCGCATAGCAAAAACATTTAAAATGCCCGCCCTGAAAAATAACCCTTGAAACTGTGTTTTGACAGGGAATTTTTTTTTTTTTTTTATCCAGAAATTTTTCGAAACCTGCCCCCTTTTTTTTTCCAATAAAAATTTTCTAGAGCATCGGGGATTTAATCTTTAAAAAGGCCCTTTATAACATCGTGTCTTAAAAATGTTTCACAAAATATTTCAATTTTAAAAAAAAAAAAGGGGAAAAATAGCATTCCAAAAAAACCCCCCCCCCTTCTTGGGTTTTTAGGGGTATGTTGACCGAACCACTTTTCCAAATTTTAACAAAACCCAAAAAATAGTGGATTTAAAGAAAAGCTTTTAGAAATTAATTTTAATTTATGTTTAAAAAAATTTTTGGATCAAAATCCTTTTCCCAAAGGCCCGGGGGCATTTAAAGGGTCGCCCCCCATGTTATTTTTTTGCGAGAGTACTTTCCGATGGGGCCTAGCCCCGGGGAAAAATTTCGAAGGTTTTACAAAACAAATTGGGCAATTTGGGGACCCAATAAATTTTTTTGTTTTAATTTTTTTAAATTTAATAGTTAGCCAAACGGGGAAAATATTTTTTGAGTTTTTTGGGGGGGAATACACCTTTTAAACCTTTTTCAGAAGTTATTAACTTTTTACCCTTTTTCCGGGAAACGAAACCCCCGGGCCAATTGGGGTTAAAAAAAGCATGAGGGCGGGTAACCACAAGACCAAAAGAGGGCCCCAAAAAAGAAGTCATAGTAAACAGGGACGCTGTGGTGGACACGAAAATGTAGAATATTTGCTTGTTTTTCGGTTCTGAAGGGGGACCCCCGGGAAACCCCCGTACAAAAACCCCGGGGAACGAAATTTTACTCGTAGGGATTTTCCCTACATGATTGTGTTTTTCAAAAGAGATGATTTTTTTTCCCCAGGGAATTTTGGGCTTCTGGTTTTTTTTGAAAATCGCTTAAAAAAACTAGGAAAAAGTTTTTCCCTAGTTTTTTGGGGAGGGGCCCCCCCCCCCCCCCCCCCAGGGGTATTGCGAAAATTTGCCCCCCCCTCTGTAAATCCGCCCTTTTTACAAGTTTTGGACAAAAAATTTGAAAACTTTGCGCTCTATGGAAAAAATAGGGTTATTGTCACATTTTTTTACCCCTTGGGGGTTTTAAACGTTTTGAAAGGAAAAAAAATAAAAATTTGTATTTTGAGTTACTCACTAGTTATATTAATGGGTTTTTTCCCAAAAGGGGGGGACCGAAATTTTTTAAAGGGGCCCAAAGCCATCCCACGAGCGAACAATAAATTACAACTTGATAACGGATTTTAAAAAAAGGGAAAAATCGGGTTAAATTTCTATTTTTTGTGGGCTGTTGACAAACAAGATAAAATCGAACATTTACCCAAAAAAAAGCAATAATTTAAAATTAAAAAATTTTTTTTGTGTCTCGATAGCTCAAAAAGGTTAAAACTATGGCGGCCGGGTTTAAACCCGAAAAAATTTTGGGTTCGACCCCAGTCGGGGGGATTTCTTTTATGATTTAAAAACTTCATTCAATAAAATTTTTATACTTTTCTTTTTTATTAATTTATTTTTTTGACAAAATATTTGTCGTTTCCCCTGGGGAAAAAAAAAAATAAGATTATCGTTGACAAATTTTATTTTTTTACACGTTTAAAATTTTGATAATCGGGAAAATTAACAAATTTTTTATGGGAAATTTCCCTTTTTTTAAAAATTTTTTCCCCCAGTTCAAAAAGAAAAAATATTTTCCCCCGAATGATTGACATTTTTATCATTTAAAACCCCCTTTCATTAAAATTATTACCCCTTAAAAAAAACAATAGCGTTATTAAAGTGTCTCTATCTGAAAACCTTATTTTATTAAACAATATAAATTTTTCTGGTGTTTTTATATAGAAGATTTAAATTTCTGTTTCCTTTTACTTTTTTTTTATTTTAAAATTTTAGATGGTTAAACATTTTTAACCCGGGCGAATATTTAATTTTTTACCAAACATTTTCCTTTTTTGATATTAGATTTTTTCCGAAATTTTAAAGAAAACCCCCCCCTTTTAAAAGGAAAAAGAAAAAAATTTAATGATTTCTTTCAATTTAAATTTATTTTAGAGGGAAATCGGTTTTGGGTTTTGGTTTTAAATCCTGCCCTTTTTTTCTTTTATTTGCCCGGAAAAAGGCTAAAAAAATATAAAGGGAATCGACCCTTTGAAATTTTTTTTTTACAGCCGGTTGGAAATAAAACGAAAACAATTCAACGTAGCTGTATGAAAAAAAAAAAATGCTAAAAAAATTTCAATTTAATACGAGAACCCCCTTTACGGTGTTAAATTTTTCCAAAAGTTTTGGGTCTACTTAATTTTAAGAAATTTGGGTTTTTTTAAAACCGGCTGCCTATGAAAATTTAATTTAAAGTTTCGCTTGCAAACAAGGGTTTAAATTAGATTTTGGGTTTTTTTCTTCGAGGCTAAAATTTTCGAAAGCCCAAATTCCCCGAGGGGTTTTAAAAAAAAAGAGGGAAAGGGTGTGTATTTGGGCTAGGGACCGGATTGAAAACTGGGGGAAAAAAATTGGGGTTAGCCCAACCCCCCTGTAGTGGGAAAAAATAATGTTTTTCCGAGTTTTGGGGATTGTTATTTTTCAAACCCAAAGGGGTGGGAAATAATTTTATTTCCCTTTTCAAAGGATTGGGGCCTTTTTTCCGGGGGGAAAAAAGGGAATTTAGTGGAAAAAAAAAAAACGGATTATTCCCTTAAAAACAAATTTTTAAGGAAAAACGAAAATTTTTTACTTGATCATTCGTGGAATTAAAATTTATGCCCTTTTTGTTTTCGGGGCAATTTTCGGGTGGTGGAAAACCAAAGGGAAAAAGCCCCCCCCCCCCAATTTAAAATTTTGTTAGTGTGGGGCCCACATTATTAACTGTTAAAATTTAAAACTGTTATTTTTAAATTGGACGATCTTTCGTATATGTTCGAAAATTTTTACCAGGGAAAAAAAAGGGGTAAGAAAGTCACTTTGCGATACCATTGGGGTTTTTGGTTAAATTTATTTGGGCAGCGGAAAGTCACATTTAAAGCGTCCAAACCGCCAACCTTTTTGCCCTACCAGAGTAGATAAAGAAGTTTCCCCGTTGGGGAAATTTTCTTTATCGACTCAGCCCCTACGTAAAAAAAAGTAGGGTATTTTTTCGATTTTTACCTTTCCCCTTCAAATTTTTGAAGCATTGAATAAATTTTTTTGTATGGGTAAAAACCCATTTTAAAAAAACATTTTTGGGGTTATTAGTGTAATAAAGTAACCTCTATACGCATTTTAAAAATATAAAAATTTTAGTAATAAAAACCTCAATTTTCCCTAAAAACCGAAATCGTAAATATTCGAGTCGATACATATTTACTTTATCGGGCCCCATCGACTTGGTAAATTATTCTTCTTCATTCCAAACGTTTTCATTGGCCCAGTGATCGCAACACACCCCGCCTTCCCCGAAAAAATGGGCCAAACTAAAAATAAAACTGGCGCCGGCCCCGCACACCGGGGGAGACCCGGGTTTAAAGCACCTTTTCAGTTTCGCGCGTTAACCTAAGTGGGGTAAATTTAATGTGGTTTTTTTTTTTAGAGAATCGCTTTCTGGCCCAAAAGGGGTAAGAAAGGAAAAAAACTGCGGGGGTTGAAATCCTTTTTAAATTACTGTTCGAAAAATTTTAAAAGATTTTCAACCCAAAACCCCTCTATTTGAGTTTGGATTTTTCTTTTAGTGTTTTATTTTTACAACGATAAGATCTATTTAATCATTGAAAATTGGCCTAGCAAAACAAAATCAAGTGATTTCATAAAAGTATGTTTAAAAAGTTTTTTTTAAAACCCATTTAAATATGACTGACCATTAGCCTCTGAAAACCATCGTACTTCCCTTTGAAAAAACGCCATCTAAATTTATTCAGTCTTCCCTTCTAAGAATAGATTTTTTCCCTTGGGAAATTTATTCGTTCCGGGAATGTATAAGCAGGGAGTGGGATGCAAATTGTTTACCGCTGCCGGGGGGGGGGGGGGAGTTGGGTGAAAAGAAGGGTGGGGGTTGGGGGGGGTTTTGGGGGGGGGGCAAACCAGCAACCCTCTGCCTATTTTCCCCTTTTGATTTTCCAAAACAACAAAATCCCCCTGGGGGCGTTTCATTGCCCCCGGTCGCAAAGGTACTCTTGTCTAGTAGTTTGGGTTTAAAAGGAAAAAATTTGGGGATTTTGTTTTAGTTTGCAGGGGAATTTTAAGGGGTCAGGGAATGTTTGTTTTTTAAACAAAATGTCTCAAAAAAATAAAAATTTTCCAAAGTCTAACCCTTTCTTGTGGAAAATTTTATTTTAAATTTTTCAAACACGAAAAAAATTTTTTTAAAAAAATATTGGAATGCCCAAAAGAATAAAAAAAAGAGCGGGAAAAAGTTTTTTAATTAGAAAAAAATTTTTATTAGGGAGAAGGGAAAATTTTTAAACAAATTTTATATTATTTTCTTTTTTAAAGGAAGCGTTAAAAATTCAAAAAATAAATTTAAAACAAATAATGGGGCAGCATAACACTCCCCAACAAAAAACCCCGAAAACACAGGGTATTATATCACCTAGCTTTTTTTCATTTTTCTTATTATTTTATACCTTTAAATTAAAAATTCAAAATTTAAAAAATGTAAATTTTTTACTTTTTCTATATTTACAAAAAATTTCAAGTAATTTTCTCAATACAAAAAGTCTGAAAGGGAATGTCATTTTTTCTAATATCTTATAATTTTGATTCAAATACTTTAATTTATTTCCTGAAAAAAAAGTTTTCAAACAAATTTTTCTATACATGGATGGGTCGGGGGGGCATCCAATCAGAGAGTGAATTTACAGTATGGGTTTTAATCTTATGAGTTTGAGCACATGCTTTTTCCCCCCCACCTTTTGGGTCCCCACAAAAAATTATGTATAACCCAGAAAAAATTCGCGAACGCTTTTTCGGCGCGGGGTTTTTGGATGAGCGTATGTTTTTTTTAAAAAAAAAAAATTTTTTAAAAATTTCGATTTTCATGAGAAATTTTTTTTTTCAAAATTTCGCTCAAATTATACACAAAAATAAAATTCAAAAATTAAGGTTCGGTTTAAAAAATCATACAATCGTTTTTAAAGCATGTAGGTATTTCAAAATCGAAGAATGTTTAAAAAAAATTAAAAAAAAAATCGTAACATTGCGATTTTCATTAGAATTAATTTTTCGATTGAGCTCAAATTTCACACGAATATAAAAGTTTATAAAATTAAGGTTCAATGAAAAAATCATTACAATCGGATTAAGCATGTAGGTGTTATAAATCGAAGAATTTTTTTTTAAATCGAAAAAAAATCGTAAAATTGCGATTTACTGAGAAATAATTTTTCGATTGCGCTAAAAACGTGGCAGTTCTAAGTTCAGAGATTTCGAAGGTCTCCATAAAATTTCATCGCAATCGGAGTATCAGTTTAGCCGGAATCGTGTGGACAAACAGACAAAAATACAGAAAAAAAAGAAGAAAAAAAACGGATTTTTTTCTCCAGTGTAGTGAAATGGAATCTTCGCTTCGCTCGCTACGCTCATCCAATCACTATTTGAAACGCAATATCGACAAAGACGCATGTCAATCGGAGGTCATGTTCAGTTTTATCGTAAAACTTGACACACGCTCAGATGGACGGACAAACAGCGGAGGTTTGCTCCCTAAAATTTACTAATAATAAACTTGTTTTATCCAAAATATTTAATAACTAGGAAGCTTCGCAAACGCTTTTTTTAGTCGCGTTGATGGATGAGCTTTTTAATTTTAAAATGTTAATATTAATTTAAAATACTAAAAAAAATATTAACCACGGTCCATACAAAGCAGTCATTAGGTCTGTTAGATCTTTGATTGTTTGTAACAAGGCTGTGAGTAAGGTATAAAATCTCCTGTGAAGTTTTCATACAAGGCTGTGAGAAAGATCTAAAATCTATATTTTCGTGCTATTTGGGCGGATTCTGACCAAACGGGTGGGGCTACAACGTTCATATTTCACATGGAAATTAAGGGTAAGGGTGATGTATTGACTTTTGAAAGAAAAAGTTGAAAAAGTTAGCCAGAATCTATAGAAATAAGGGTTTTAATATTTAACACCTCAAAAAAACTCAAATTAAAACCGTTATTTCTATAGATTCTGGCTAACTATCTCAACTTTTTGTTTCAACCGTCAATACATCACCGTTACCTTAATGTGCATGTGAAATATGAACGTTTTATCCCCACCCGTTTGGTCAGAATCGGTCCTAATGTCACGAAAATATCGCACTAAAAATCGAAAAAAATCGTAAAAGTACGATATTCATGAGAAATATTTCTTCGATTGTACCCAAAAACGTGGCAAGTCTAAGTTCAGAGAAACGAAGGTCGTGTCAAATTTTCATCAAGATCGCATATGCCGTTTGCCCCGGTAGAGAGCGAACAAACAGACGGAAAAACGAAAAAACAAACAAAAAAAAAGAAAAACACCCGAGCTAAATTTTTTGGGGGGGTCGGTGAAATTGATGTCTTCGCTTCGCATATCCAATAAATAAATTCGTATTATTTACTCACTACTCAGTCACAGGCCTGATTTTTTAGTGTGCCGACCGAGCCAACCCTGTAGGCGCCGACACCATGACCAAACAATGACCATAGAGACCGGCATATATAAGTAGGAAGCACCGATCAATCAAGCTGGAAAAGTTGGCTATTGTACTACCTCTGGCCGATAATTTGAAAGTCGAAGAAACATGTCTGAAAAGTTTGCTGAATGAAAGAAGGCCTTTAAAATAACAGAAAAAAATTGTGAATTTTTTTGGGCGGGACATATAACCTCACTTTTGTGACTTTTGTGTTTTGACTATTTGTGCGATATTTTCGTGCCATTTGGGCCAATTCTGACCAAACGGGTGGGGCTACAACGTTCATATTATACATGGACATTAAGGTTATGGTGATGTAGTACCTTTTGAAAGAAAATGTTAAAAAGTTAGCCAGAATCCATAGAAATATAGCTTTTAATGTAAGATTTTTACTTTAAATAAAAACTAAAAAAACGCTTAAGTCCCGCCGAGTTGATGGGTAGCTTTTTAAAGTTTTTTTTGCGGGGGATATCTTTACTTCTAAAAAGTGCTTTGTTTTGCTCCTACCTTTGTAGGTGATTGTTGTACAGTTTCTTTTTTTTCTTGTAAATTTGGGTATTATTTACCGAAAAAAAAACTTATATTAAAAGCTTTTTTTCATAATTTGGCTACTTTTTCAACTTTTCTTTAAAAAGGTATACATCACCATAACCTTAATGTCCATGTATAATATAAGTTTGAGCCCCACCCGTTGGTCCGAATTGGCCCAAAGGGCACAAAAATATCGTCAAAACATCAAAAAAAATATTAAAAGCTTATTTAATATATTCTGGCTAACTTTTTAATTTTTCTTTCGAAAACAAAACATCACCATGCCTTAAAGTTAGTGAAATATGAACGTTGTAGCCCCCCCCCGTTTTTTGGGCGAATCGGCCCAAAAGTCCCAAAATACGCCCCCAAAAAACCCGGAAAAAAAGAAAAAAAAAAAAAAAAAAAAATTTTTTTTGAAAAAAAAAAAAAGAAAAAACAAAAAAAATTTTAATTTTTTTCATCAAGATCGCATAAGGCCCGTTTGCCCCGGTAGAGAGGAACAACAAGGGAAAAAAAAAAAGAAAAAAAAAAAAAAAAAAAAACCGGCTAAATTTTTTTGGGGGGGTCGGTGAAAAATTTAAGTCTTCGCTTGCTCTTTCCAACAAATTTCAAGAAAAAAATAAAACTTGACAACAATCACCTACAATGCGTCGGCATAAAACAAAGCACTTGCAAAAGTATAGATATCCCACGTAAACTAAAACCTTTAGAAAGCTCATCCATCAACGCGGCGGGACTTAGCGTTTTCCTAGTTTATTAATGTGAGTCTAAAGGCCATTTGACGAGGGTGGCGCCATTTCCCTAAAACACAAGATTTCACATTGATATTTTTCATATTGCAGTTTACGAATTACGATATCAGGTACTGGAATTCGACGGGATAAGTCGACGAAAAGAACTTAAGTTACCACGAGGGTAGTAACTTTGAAGTTTCAAGTTCGGGGATCTAAGAAAGGAACGCGTTCCTCCCCAAAAATCTCTATATGTAAAAAAGAATGTTTTATGTTTGTCCTTTATGCATAGGAAAACGCTAAAGCCCAGCCGCGTTTTATGGATGAGCTTTTTAAATTTGTAGTTTGCGCGGGATATCTTTACTTTTGCAAGTGCTTTGTTTTGTTACTAACGATTGTAGGTGATTGTTGTCAAATTTCTATTGTTTTTTGTCATTGTATTAATTACCGTAAAAACTTTATTAAAAGCTTATTCTATGAATTCTTGCTAAATTTTTCAACTTTTTTCTTTTTAAAGGTACTTACCCATAACTTAAATTGTCATGTTATAATATAACGTTTAGCCCCACCCCTTGGTCAAAATTGGCCCAAATGACACGAAAATATTTCAAGAAATCAAAAACTTATATTAAAAGCTTTATTTCTTTAAATTTCTGGCTAACTTTTTTCACTTTTTTCTTTCAGAAAACAATACATCCACCCTACCTTAATGCCATGTTTAAAATATGAACGTTGTAGCCCCACCCGTTTTGTCAGAATCGGTCCAAATGTTACGAAAATATCGCACTAAAAATCGAAAAAAAATCGTCAAAGTACGATATTCTGAGAATATATTTCTTCGATTGTACCCAAAAACGTAGCAAGTCTAAGTTCAGAGATTTCGAAGGGTCCTGTCAAATTTTCATCAAGATCGGATATGCCGTTTGCCCGGTAGAGAGCGAACAAACAGACAAAAAAAAAACAAAAAAAAAAATAACATTGGAGCTAAATTTTTTGAGGGGTCGGTAAAATTGAAGTCTTCGCTTCGCTCATCCAATAATACACCATTCACTCTATCTCCATTAAACTTGCACATATATGTATTTTTTCACGGGAAGGTTTCTATGCTATACTTTTTGATTTTAACCCTCCACGTGGTGATCGGTGCCTGTAAGAGGATACATTCTTTTTTCAATATATAAACTACACCTTTCATCCGATCTCCAGAAATTGGGAACTATAAAAATGTATTTTTTCACGGAGAGGTTCTATGCTATTATTTTGTTGTAACTCCCCAGGGGTGTCGGTGTCTGCAAAGAGATACATTCGTTTTCATATTAATTACACTACCCCATTCATTGATCTCCATGAATTGGCACAAATATTTTTTTCCCGGGGGGAAGGTTTCTACAACACAACTACTCGCAGAAAACGCGCGGGGGTTAGAAAGTTAATTAAAACTAAAAACCTTTCCCTCTCTTTTGCTTTCTTTCTATGCGGCTTTCGGTTTCGATTTACCTAACCATCATAAAACACCGGAGTCTACATTAGTAAGTGATTGAGAGCTTTGAATTACCAACGAACCAGACATAATGGCGTTGCTCATTTTGTGTGAACTGGGGTTTCAGATTTGCTCTGATCAATTTACCAAAAGCTCCCACTCGCCTGTATGAGAACTAAAGTGTGCTAGCATTGAAAAAACTGGGGAGTTCCCTTTTTGCGTTTAGCTCTGTACGTAGTTTATTTTTGTTTTTACCAGTACAGTACAAATAACAAAACTCACAGTAAAAATAATTTAAGGCAAGAACACAATAATAACGTTAATGAACACACTTATAATATGTTCTAACCAAAAATATGAGTAAAGAATGCTAAACCGTTAATAAAATTTAAAAAACGTGATTGCTATCAGTGGCGTCGGAACGGGGGGGGGGGGGGGGGGCAAGGGGCATTGCCCCCCTAAAATTTCATGCCAGGGGGGGCATAGAGGGGCAGTTTTTAGACTCGAGTTTTTATCCAAACACCCCTTTGAATGATTTGCAAGGGGTATTGTCAGCGCATTTTGGGGGTTTTGGTTCTCGTGTCGCTCGTTTGCGTTCGTCATTTTTTGGAGTGGTGTCTGACTGTGATTAAGCGAAGGGGCAAGTGGGAAGATTATTCCTCTTAGATTTTGTAAAGTAAAGTGTGTAGTGTAAAGTGTAAGTGGTTAGTGTTGCGTGTTTTTTTGGTTTTTAAAGATTAAATTGACCAAAAAGGATCTGAATTTTTTTTTTTTATTCCCAAATGCATATGAAGATCGTTTTGGCAGTCTTGATATAACTAGGTGGCCGGGGAAATTTTCATAAAAAAAAAAAATAAATTTGGGAATATAGGGGTAAGTTTTCCCGGGTTCCCCCTAAATATCTATCTAAAAAAATTGTAAATTTTAAACATTTGAACAACACCATGGCACGGCAAATACTGAAACAGCAGTCTACAATTTTCTCAACCCCGTTGGCCCCCCCCCCCCCCCCCCCCGGGCCCCCCCCAAAAGACAAAACCCCCCCCCTTTTTTTCGTTTTGCCAACCCCACGATTGCTCCCCCCCCCCCCCTTATAAAAAACGTTCCGACGCGCCTAATTGCTATACTTTTTGGCGAATGAATTGAATTTTATTTTTTTAAAGGGTTTTTAAATCATTCAAAAAATATGCTATGATGGGGTTAAAATTTTATCCAATAGGCAAACCCACAACATTTTATCCAATGTAGTGATTTTGGGCTGCAGAAAAAGAACGCGCCGAAAATCTTATAGATCTTCTCTAGCAGTTAACAAACAACTCTTCTCTGTGTGCCATTTCTGCCCCGGGGAAATGCCCGTAAATGAAAACAAAGTCAGATTGTAAAAAGCCCCAACACTTAAACGTAGGCCCCCTTTTTGCATTATAAATGTTTGTGTTTATCATTTTTAGTAACTAAAAATATGAATTTTGTCATTTTAAAAGTCTATTCACGACTGCAGCAGTGAGAGAGCAGCTGATAAAATTTTTTTCCCCCCCCCCACCCCCTCCCCCCCCAAGGTGTGATTTCAAAATTGGGTTTTCCCCTGAAGATAGTTTTAGTTAAAAATCATGACGACTCCCAGGTTTAAATGTTAATTTTGACTTTGTTAACACACTGCTAGGATTTTTCGTAACTTTAAAAAAGAATTTGGTTAAAAGCTTTAAAATATTTACAATCTACATTTTTTAAAAACTATTTTTAAACCCAAACCACTATATTTCAAGAAAAACTGTTATTTGTTTGGTAAAAAAAGCTATTTTTTTTTTTTTCTCGAGGTATGTTGTAGTTTTTTCTTTGTCTTGTAATAGTATTTACAATATGCGTATTGGGTTTTAAAAAACCCCATTGAGGCAACGCAAAAACGTATAATACGTAGCATTTAATTAACTTTTTTTAATTTCCCCCATTTTATCATTTTATTTTTTCATAAAAAAAACACTTTAAAAACTTTATCTTTTAAATTTAAAAATGCGTGTAAAAACAGTTAAACATTCAAGTACGGGAAAAATTCAGTTTAAAACGAAGCAAATCGCACGATGAATGTTTGACGACTAAATTCATCAAACGAAATCCGGTAATCCCAAAACATTTGGAATTTTCCCGTCTGGCGTCTAGCGATTCACAACTAGTTAGCTTTGATAAAAACCCCCTCTAGGATGAGTTTAATCATTCAAAGTTTTTTTGATTTTTTGAAAAAGATTTCAAATAAAGTTAAACCCCTACAAAAATTAAACCCCGCCCTTAACGTTTAGATTTGGTTTTTGACTTCATCAAAGTACCTTCTTTCTTTATTACAAATGTGTACACATCCGCGGGTTTTTTTTAAAAAAAAAATAATTTTTTTAAAGGGGCGCGAAAATATAAAATCTCGTTAGTATTTCAAATTTTAAATGGTGGGGGTTATATATAGTTTATAATAGAATGGTTTATTTTTCGTTCACACCTATGTATACTTGCAAAAAAGGGCCCGGAAATACATTTAATAAAATAAGAAATTTTTTAAAAAACTTTGATTTTTTTTTTAGTTTTATTAAAAAAACTTTATCGTACATTTTTCTGTGATTTACTAAAAAATTTTAGAAAACAGCAAAATATAGCAAAAAAATTTGAATAATAAAAAGAAAAACACTGTTCAAAAAATCGTCAAATACTGCAAAGTTTATTTGTAAATTTACTGCAGTATTCAGTTTTTTAATTTAGGAAAGTTGAGTAAATACCAAAATTTGAAAACGAAAAAAAAAAAATGCCCGTTA
>JAMZAV010017535.1:0-34706 GCA_024449915.1 Sweltsa coloradensis | reverse complement strand
TGTGTTTGATATTATGTGTAGAAGTGTATAGTTGTGTTTGGGATAATTTTTATTGAATGTTTTTCAAATTGTGTGTTTGGTTTTATTGATTGCTGTGCTATACACATGAGCGGCGCGTGCCCTGTTGATATTCCGTATCTCTTCTGTGCAGTATCTCCAGGTCGACTTTACGCGACCTTGCTCGGGTAGATTGTGTAGCCGACTTTACCCACTGTGCAGTTTCCGCAGCTGTATTCTGAGGTCGGGAATCTGCACCTTCTGTTGAGTATCCCTAGGTCGACAATGAGGGGACCCTTATATTAGGCTATAGTCAATCAATATATATAAAGTGATAACAGGAATTTTCTATGAGTGTATCATTAAAGTAATTATAGTAGTAGGCTTTTAGAATTAAAATTTGTTTTAGTTTATGTTTTAAACGGTCATAGCTTGAAATGTTTTTGATGGATTCTGGAAGATAATTGTAAAGAGATTTATGTAAGTAGTCCGAGTTTACTTGTCCAAGTTTTGTGTGATATGAGTTTAGCTGTTGGTGATTTTTTTACGTGTGTCATGATCATGGACATTTGCATGTACTGAGTAGGTGTGTATATTTTTTTAAATTACTTATAGTAGTTTGAAAATGTATAAACATGAAATGATAAGGATTTTGTGGCGAATAAAAAAGGTTTACAGTATTCTGTGGGATCAAGGGAACAAATTGCTTTAATTGCTTTTTTTGTATCGTAAAAACCTTCAAATTCCAACTCGACACCTTCTCGCGGTTTGGCCCGTGAATAGGGGAGTTTCACTCCCTGAAACTAATGGCGAGCTCTGGGTCGTCGTCGGGAACCCCTTCCCTTTGACTACCTCCCCGACGGCGACGACAATGACAACACGGACGGATGATGACACAAGACGGAATCGACCACAACGTGGGGGAACCCCTGCCCTCCCCAAACGCTTGTAGCTGGTTCTGACCAGCACAGGCCTGTTCACCCCTTGTCCCCTCGCGTCATCCCTTAGGTCCCTCCCTTCGTCTCAATTAGCCAAGTTGCATAAATATGAGACGTTAAGCAATATCCATCCAATTTAACCAGACTACTAACTAACTGTTTGTGTATTTGCCATTTAATATTTTGTTTGACAAATATCTTAAACGAGTTTTCAGAGTCTAGTTCTGTCAATGCTATTTTAATCTTCTTCCACCACTGGCAAAGAGGATAACACAGTGGTCTCTGTTGCTGACTACTTTGCTCATGTAGTTTTGCATGAGCAGTTCAGTGTGTAGATCTTCAAGAAGGGTTCGCAGGAGAGCATGTTACAGGAATCATTGTTGGTATTCGTGCCTATGTTTCAAACCACAACTTAAGGGATTGATCGCTTGTTTCTCCTTGCTCTGGAAACTTCCTCGACATTTCTTGGGCTCTTTTACCTCCGAACACATTAACTGTAGACCACTATCACGCAAGAATTAACCCACACCTCTTATAATCGAGCCTACCATACTTAGGTCTTAGCCAAGCTGGAACTGGTGATGGTTCGCGTTGAATGATTTCCGAAGAATGGTTTTACATCCCTCGAAGATATTCTCGTAATATTGTTTTTGCTTCTTAGTTCTCCTTCCCAATTGTTTACTGGTACGGTCTTCCTATAACACATATAAGGTAAACTTTTTGAAATTTCGATGTGTCCATTGCAATGACATGGTACTAGGAAGTCAGTTGTGTCTTCAGACTGGGTTACTGGTACCTTGTTCCTATTCCGGCAGCGCAGGCAGGTCGTTCTCCTCCCAACCAAACCGCGCGCCGGGCGAGCTGCATCTCCAACAAGTCAAAGGGAAGGGGAAGTGGCGATCAGTAGGGTCATGTTCGGGGTTCTGGTATAAGTTTGTGATGTGTATTGGTTTCGTCTTGGTATATTGATATAGTTGTGAGTGTTTGGAACAGACCATAGCTGACCAGAAGGGCGGGGGTGGTGGATCCAACGTCGTCTGTTTATCAAGTTGATCAGGCCGCCCTTCCTCGGGGTGATCGAGTCCCGTCTGTGCGTGTTGTAGTTCTACAACCAGTATAACACTTCGCAGCAAAGGTTTCTGAGATAGTGATCACATCGGGGTTGTGGGTGGTGATGAGGTGGTTCAGTTCTGCGCGTCTGAGATGTAGTCTGTTGAAGTTGACTGAGGTGATGGTGATGGAGTCTGAGGAAGTGAGGGGTGGGTTGTCTTGGTCTTTATCCAAGATTGTGTTCTGGGGAGAGAGAAGTACATGGTTGTTTTGTTCAATTGTTTGGATTTGTAGTTGCTGAGCTGTGTTGGTTGCGAGTTGCGACAGTTCTGTGAGGTGGGGTTGGCGGAGTTGTAGCTTCGCCGCACGTGTTTCTGGTGCGTGGACGATGGAGAGTCCTACATTGGACTCTTATATTACTGTGCGTAGAAACAAACTCGTCACCTTCTCGTGGCTGGACAGGTGATTAGGGTAGTTTCTCCCTGAAACCAATGGCGAGCCCTGGAGCTGTGTCGTGCAGATTACACGGGACATGGACGTTAATTGCTCCATGTTACCTGACTCCAGAAACGCCTGGCCGTCTGGTTAGACGCGTGTCCGGGAGTATGCACACCTGCAGAGGGGTAGTACAAGTTTCTTATAAGAGTCGTCGACGTTTAATCTTCCAACGTGGTCACATTGTGTTGACACGTCATGTGTTACTCGTCGGCGAGTGTGTCTGTAGTCAACAGTGGACGCGCTTACGACGTCATGTAGTATTTCCAAACAGAATATTTGTAATTCATACAACCCAAATAAATTGTTGACAATAATTATTGTCAGCCAGTTCAATAAAAGTGAAACTGCGAAATATTGCTACATTTAGCGTCGTGTAGAGTCGCGTGTAAACGTGTTTACGTGTTTTGTTATTAAAAAGTTAATTAATAAAACGGTACACGATAAGTTTTAATCTAGAGGTCATCTGGTGCATCGTCCCGTACATACTTGTCAGGGTATTTCTCTCGACAGTTTATCTTTCTAATTTTGCAAACCTTTCTTTCCCACGCTTTACATTGGTTGCAATTTGCAGTAGGAGCTGCATTACTTGCATCTTACAACCCGACCGTCGGTACATCCTTAACCTTACTTTTACACCCGACGCACACGACGTTACTTTGTTATGGTTGTGTTGTATTGTGTTGTGTTGGCGCGAGTCGAATAGGCACACACACTCACATGCCTACCTTTTTACCAGAGATAAGATTGCTCCGATTTGCGACACGTGTGAAGTGTTGCTATCCGTTCATCATTTGTTGACTGACTGCTCAAAGTATTTCTCGATTTGGTCAGTCGGGAAACACTCCCGTAGGTGTAATTGTTATTATTAACAACACAGGGCCTTCAAATTCCAACTCGACACCTTCTCGCGGTTTGGCCCGCGAATAGGGGATTTTCACTCCCTGAAACTAATGGCGAGCTCTGGGTCGTCGTCGGGGAACCCCTTCCCTTTGACTACCTCCCCGACGGCGACGACAAAGACAACACGGACGGATGATGACACAGACGGAGACGACCACGACGTGGGTAACCCCTGCCCTCCCCATATGCTTGTGGCTGGTTCTGACCAGCACAGGCCTGTCCACCCCTTGTCCCCCGCGTCATCCCTTACGTCCCTCCCTTCGTCTTGATTAGCCAAGTTGCATAAATATGAGACGTTACGCAATATCCAATCAAATTAGATGTTAAAGCGCCCTAAAACTTCTTAATACTAACACTTGTATCATCACTTTAATTTTCTTTACTTTATAAACTTAGAAAACAATATAATCATAACTCGTTTTATAACTTTCAAGAGCAGGTGACGCAATATGACATAACCGGTTGAAGCGCCCAAGTTTCTCACGTCGTCGTCATCCGAAATGTTTGAAAGTTGTGTAAGTTCCTCAACCGACTGATGATGGTAAACTATTATTCTGATGATGATTAGCGGTTTCCTGCAAATTACAAATTACCAGGCACTTCATAGCCCAGCTAACTTGGCAACACTTTAATCACTTTCGCTGCATCCTTATTTTCTTCTTCCCATTTAGCCATCAAGTAGGCGTCAACGGCAGCATACTGGTTTTCATAGGCAAGAATGAACTCGTTGTGGTTTCGCAATACGTCATACAGCACCAGCCTTCCAGTAAAATTAGATGCGGGGGGTGTGTATCCAGCTCCAAAAACGTGTGCTATTTGCTGAGCCAACATAAAGAAATTGTTATGTACCCGTTTGGACATCCTTTACGGCACCATATTCGTCAGCATGACAAGGTTATCGCGGAGGGCTTTCTGGCCAGTTTTCTTCGGCGCACTATTGATGGTGAACTTATTTAAGAAAGTCAGTATTTCAAATAAGTAAACAGTCCCCAGGGTGTCATGTAAAGCTGCATCCTTGGGCATAGGATGCAACATGAAGAATTCTTCTATAGCTCGAGTACTGAGAGGTTTTAATCAACACTATTAACACTTTGTATGAGCAAAGATGTATGAGGAGTAACCGGCCTTGCCTGACTTTTCAGCCGAGGCTGCAACGCAAATAGCTTGTAATGATTTTGACCTGTTACCTGTTCCTGATTACCACAGTGGGTTCAAGAATCATAAGCCGAAATTAGGTCAGGATTGTTTGAATGCTTTGTAGAATAATAAGCTGCGTCGTGTGATGCACTGTCTTTCAATGAAGGGTCGACCCCCCTCTTCCATTCCCTTCGTCTCGATTAGCCAAGTTGCATAAATATGAGACGTAAAGCAATATCCAATCCAATCCAATCCCTTCTCCATATTTTTTTGTCGTGAGGAGGTTGTGTTGGCGCGAGAACGAATAGGGCACACGCACCTCACCCATGCCTATCTTTTTACCAGAGATAAGATTGCTCCGATTTGTGACACGTGTGATGTGTTGCTATCTCGTTCATCATTTGTTGACTGACTGCTCTTAGTATGATGGTTTGAGACTCCAACTGAATTTAAATCTATCATATTATGAAGAACTTTTGTCTTATGAAAACTTTGAATAACTCATCACTTTTTTTAACCTTAGTAATCTGATCGTCAAACTATGACAGTTCACATTTAAAAAATAAATACATAATCCATGAAGCATTATTAAGACTTGCTATTCATTATGTCGACGTTGGCAACGTTTCCTGATTAAGATTTTTATTATGATTAGGTAATTTGGCTTTTTCTACCTCCTATACATATTATGACAACTTATGCATCTAGAATTTTCACCGATTTGGCTGTCTACAAATATATCGACCTGGCAATTCTTTTGATGAATACTATTTGTAACAAAACACATTTAAGTTTTTTCCGTATTTTTACATATATACATACATAGTGAATAAATATCTTGGCGCTAATAATCTTTGCCTTCTCGTGGTTTGGCCAGTGATAAGTAAAAGTTTTACTTCCTGAAACTAATGGCGAGCTCTGGGTCGTCGTCGTGGAACTTTCCCCTTCCCTTTGACTACCTCCCCGACGGCGACGACAATGACAGCACGGACGGATGACACAGACGGAGACGACCACGACGTGGGGGAACCCCTGCCCTCCCCATATGCTTGTGGCTGGTTCTTACCAGCACAGGCCTGTCCACCCCTTGTCCCCCCGCGTCAT
The DNA here is from genome assembly GCA_024449915.1 of Sweltsa coloradensis. Taxonomy (NCBI): domain Eukaryota; kingdom Metazoa; phylum Arthropoda; class Insecta; order Plecoptera; family Chloroperlidae; genus Sweltsa; species Sweltsa coloradensis. The sequence continues at coordinate 29,082 of JAMZAV010017535.1, read as the reverse complement.
CCCTTACGTCCCTCCCTTCGTCACGATTAGCCAAGTTGCATAAATATGAGACGTAAAGCAATATCCAATCCAAAATTGACTTAAGTCAAATTCCAACTCGCAACCTTCTCGTGGTTTGGCCCGTGATTCGTGAAGTTTTTCTCCCTGAAACAAATAGCGAGCTCTGGGTCGTCATCGGGGAACTTTCCCTTCCTTTACTACCTCCCCGACGGCGACAATGACAACACGGACGGATTATGACACAGACGGAGACGACCACGACGTGGGGGAACCCCTGCCCTCCCCATATCGCTTGTGGCTGGTTCTGACCAGCACAGGCCTGTCCACCCCTTTGTTCCCCCGCGTTATCCCTAACGTCCCTTCCTTCGTCTCGATTAGCCAAGTTGCATTAATATGAGACGTTAAGCAATATCCAATCAATCATGAGATGCGATTGGACTTATCCATGTGATCTTTCATATTTGACAGCTACATTGCAGTCTTCTGTTGGATTTATGTCATGGAAGTCAACATTGGCAACAACTAGCAGTTTCGTAAAGGTTTGTTCTGTTGTCCTGGTGGCTCAATTGGTAGAGTTATGGCACGTTAAGCCGGAAGTTCTGGGTTCGAACCCCAGTTGTGGCAAACTTTTACGACAACTGCTATGAATCAATAACTACTATGTCCTTTAAGCGGGCTTAAACCTTCTTATAATAATGATGATAATAATAATAATAATAATAATAATAATAATAATAATAATAATTATAATAATAATAATAATAATAATAATAATAATAATTTTTTTTTTTTTTTTTTTTTTTTTATTGTAGATACATTTCTTTCTTTCATAACCTTACATATTTCATACATTCGACCTTCCACAAACTGCACATGCAGCTTATCTGTGGAACTATGTTTATTAAAGATAAGGATTTATTCACTTCTGAACACTTAACCTAATATAATTGAAATTTGATTAATTGAAATTACCGACATGTGAGTCTAAACAATGTGATAATTATATAAAGTTTGACATTATGAGTAAATTTATGAATGAACAGAATAGAAGAAAATTGATAAATACCTGAAAAACATAAAATATAAAAATCACATAACCACAATTTCCTCACTCAACTATAATATTGTTTTGAAGCAAATATGTCTTTAATTTAATTTTTATATCTCTAAATGAATCTAATTCTTTAATTTCTGGAAGAATCTTATTAAAATATAAAGGTACAGAGTAGCTTAACGATCTCTTCCCATATTTATTGTTAAAGGGTGGTAACTGGTAAATTCCTGCACTTTTGGCTCGAGTTGAAGGCTTGTGGTCAATAAGAATTTTATATTTTTTGTCAAAGTAATGCTTTAATAACAGCTTATAAACAAAGATTTTCAAACTGGCAAAACATCAAATAGTAAATAATAATAATAATATTAATATTATATAATATATATATATATATATATTATATAATATTAATAATAATAATAATAATAATAATAATAATAATAATAATAATAATAATCATAAAAATCCAAGTTGCATAAATATGAGACGTAAAGCAATATCCAATCAATATTAATAATAATAATAATTACTATAATAATAATAATGCTTCACACTTCCTTTTTGTTCTAGTTCTGCTGACGGTTTAGACTTTATTGTTTTTTTTGTTTTCTTTCTTCGGCCTTTGAGCCATGCGAGATTGTAGGTTACCTTTTTGGTGATCAAGGAAATATATCAATGGCTTTTATGTATTGTAACTCCCTAGACGCTTGAGGAGCACAATGCTTACAACAAGCTCTGGCATTAATTTAATTTACTTTTTATTAAAAAAAATGGAAAAAAATAAAAAAAAAATAAGAAGTAAACAGGATAAACGATAGCCAAACAAGGCCTTCAAAATTCCAACTCCGACACCTGCTAGCGGTTTGGCCCGTGAATAGGGAGTTTCTTTCCCTGCAACTAATGGGCGAGCTCTGGTCGTCGTCGGGGACCCATTCCTTTGCTACCTCCCTCGACGGCCGACGACAAAGACAACACGGAAGGGCCAACAAATTCCTAACTCGCAACCTTCTTCGTGGTTTGGGCCGTGGATTAGGGGAGTTTGTCTCCTGAAACTAATGTGGCGAGCTCTGGTCGTCGTCGGGAACTTTTCCCTTCCCTTGACTACCTCCCCGACGGCGACGACAATGAACAACGGACGGATGATGACACAGACGGAGACGACACGACGTGGGGGAACCTTTGCCCTCCCCATATGCTTTGTGGCTGGGTTCTGACAGCACAGGCCTGTCCCACCCCTGTTCCCCCGCGTCATCCCCTTACGTCCCGCCCCTCGTCTCGATTAGCCTAGTTGCACCAATATGAGACGGTTAAGCAATATCAAACAAACCAACACGGACGGATGATGACACAGACCGAGAAGACCACGACGTGGGGGAACCCTGCCCTCCCCATATGTTTGTGGCTGGTTCTGACCAGCACGAGGCCTGTCGACCCCTTGTCCCCGCGGCCTCCCTTACGTCCTCCCTTTCGTCTCGATACAGTTGTATAAATAGATACGGTTAAAGCAATATCCATCAACAAGAAGGATAAAAACTCAACTTTCAACTGTAAGGTTTTGTTTACATAAATAAATTGTATTTAGTCCACCTGGGGACGGTGGGGGACAGTAAAATAAAAGCGACTAAGCCTAACCCTGTTAGCCCCGACGCAATCGACGAGTGAGCGGATAACCAACCCAAGATCGATATTTTTAACAGTAACTATAAGCAATCCGTGGTATGGACAGTGCGAACAGCTGCGGATCAACGTCAAGATCAACAGGCCAATTCAGAACAACTCTGATTTATTATGTGCTTCGTTGCTAGGACGGCTCAAAGTCACCGTTTACAAACTCCTGAGAACGAACTAGTGGACTTAATTCCAATCAAACTAAAAACTTCCTTACTTTGGGCGGGAATCGAACCCCTGGACCTGAACCTCCCTGCATTGGAAGCAGTACGCTAACAACACACCAAAGAGCCCACACAACAACAGATAGCATATTTGCACTTACTTCTGTAGGCCCAGTGAAGTACACATAATTGTACTTATTGAATTAGACTGTGATTGACACTCTCCTTTGTGCCGTTAAATTGGCAACAGACGGAGACGACCACGACGTGGAGGAACCCCTTCCCTCCCATATGATTGTGGCCTGGTTCTGACCAGCAGGGGCCTATCCACCCCTTTCCCTCCGCGTCCATCTCTTACGTCCCCCTCCCTTCGTCTCGATTAGCAAGTTTGCTACAATTATGAGTACGTAAAGCCATATCCAATCAATTAAGGCAATGAAAGAGATGCTGAAGGTTTTTTCATTGGGGTTTGCTGGCAAAAGAGGACAGAAGCCCGTGAGAATGTGCTACTAGTACATACAGTGGGAACCCCGATTTTACGATCCCACTAACGATTTCCTCACCAATAAGGCATTTTTTAAAAGTCCTTGGATGGTTGTAAATAAAATAGGGATGCCAACCGAGATGAAAATTCATTTGATAATTGCGCCAAAAGGAGAACAATATTGCGATTTAATCGCGATAATATAGTGTTAAAAAAATATTCGCGCCAATTCGGTCCTCTGTCGTCGTTGGGAACTGTCCCTGTCCCTTTGCCCCTCCCGACGCGACGACATTGACACCACGGACGGATGACACAGACGGAAGACGACCACTACGTGGGTAACCCCTTCCTCACCATACGCTTGTGGCTGTTCTGACTTCACTGCCTGATCCATCCCTTGTCCCCCCGCGTCATCCCTTACGTCCCTCTCTCGTCTCGTTTAGCCAAGTTGCAATAAATATGAGACTTTAAGTAATATCCAATCATCAAATCAAACGGAACGAAGACCACGACGGTGGCTGAAACCCTGCCCTCCTTAATACGCTTATGGCTCTCTGTTCTCACAGCACGGAACCTGTCCACCCCTTTGTCCCCCGCGGTCATCCTTACGACCCTCCCTTCGTCTCGGGGGGTTTAGCAAAGTTTTGCATAAATATGAACTTTAAGCAATATCCAATTAATAATTAACTTTAATTTTATTGAACATTATGATAATAATTATTATTTTGTTGAGGCTGGAACAATATTTAACATGACAACACGGACGATGATGACACAGACCGGAGACGACCACGACGTGGCTGAACCCCTGCCCTCCCCATACGCTTTGTGGCTGTTTCTGACCAGCAACTGGCCTGTACACCCCTAGTCCCCCCGCGTCACCCGTTTACGTCCCTCCCTTCGTCTCGATCAGCCCACAACAGTTGCACTCAAAGATGATGTGACGTTAAGCAATGATCCAATCAAACTTCATTAACGAGTTACTTTTTACATTAATTAATAACTTTCAAACAGCATATCTGCAATAGCATTTCTCTTATCTTTGCAGCATAATTACCAACAGGATTACAATCATTTACCATCTTCCTCATTCTGGGGACTCCCATCCTAATTCATGTCTACCCCTCCATCGAACGCACTTGCCAGGTTGACAATGTTGTGGCTCACACACGCGGCCAAGACCCGTATTTTTCAGTCAGCAAATTCATATCGAGTGTTTTCAGACGCACCGGAAAGAGTTGACCTTCAACACACATGCATTCTCAAATTTCTTCTCGTTTCTGCAAATAAACGGTTAAACTACGTTGCGTCGGTGTAAGAAAACCTTGTCCTTGTTCCGGTCATCATATATGTCGCAAGGGGTAGGCAGAATTGCCTAAAATGTGAACGTTTTTCAGGCAGGATTTAGGTACTTTTAAATTTCTGTTAAATCGGACTGTGTTGCCCATACACGTGCGTCATCGAAACTGCCGTCCCAAGTTCCATCAATAACGCTTCAATGCGTCACAAATACCTTGAAAAAATTACCGAGTGGTGCTTTTTTTCGGTTGTAGAAGCTGTTTGTCTCCCTTCGGACCCGGGACTAATATGTTGTCCCATCACACAAGCCAATGATGCCAGGGAATCCAGTTATGCCCTGAATCTTCAAACTCTTAAGAGTGTGTGGTCTTACTTTTTTCGCAAAAAATAAATATATTATATATATATATATATATATATATGTATAATATATATATATATATATGCCATAATGAAATTCTTTCGAGTTTCCGAGTTAATAAGTTTTTATACCAACGTTTCGAACAGTTTTTTTCTCCCTGCTCATTCTCAAGGTAACGACATACAAAATTAAAAAAAACATTGAGTAAACAAACAAGACAATAACAAATAATATAAAAGACAAACAAGTCACTGCAACTGCTCAGCATTTTACATTAAGATCGTGCGATGAACCTAACGGCGTTTTGGTAGGGTGGAGCTTCAGGTGTGCTTCTTTTTCTCCTATCCACTCTCTGGAGGTAACTACATTTTCCGTGCAACTGGGGGTATTATCGCCCACATGGCTATCACGTAGCGCCAGTTTCCAGGTGGGTGCTAGTCTTTTCGCATCATCTCGTATGTTTAAGTTATGCGGTCCGTTTCTCCATTTCGACCGGCTTCTCTAACAATACGAGATACTTCATGTCCACTCTGGCAACAGTCTTTGCGTTCGCGAAATCTATCCCAGTGCTCCTTCTCAAAATAGTGGCTGGAAAAGAGCAGATGAGTTTGCCTGTTTTTTTATTGCAGTTCTATGCTCCGTCCAGACCTTGCTGAGATTTTACGGTTCGTCCTACCGAATTCTATGTTTTCTCACAACACCCGCAAAGGAAATTTCGTATATTCCATTTAGCTTCATGAGGCATCACATAATTTCACATTTCTAAGCCTTGAGGAGATCTTAAGTTCAGCTTTAAAGATGGTTCTAATGTTTTTTTCTTTAGGAGGCTGCTTATTTTATCTTGGTGCCTTGTACATACGGTAAATATGCCATGCTTATATATATATATAGTATGATAAAACAAGGAATACTGGGTAAAACCGCTGTCGAAAATAAGATGAACCAGGGCCGAAACCTGGGCGTCCACCGACGTTTCGACATTTGTTCAAGGTTGACTGGGACTCTACGGAGGTTGGAGACACAGTGGTTGGCTAAGCACGCAGCGCCCGCCTTATATAGCCTCGGCTGAAGGTGCGGGCGGCGAGGTTATATAGAACTTATATATATATATATTGTGACTCCACAGCTATAGAAAACACCCACACCAACCGGTATCTAATGCTGCTTCCCACCACCGTCCTTCACAGTATTTTCAGTGTTAACACTCTAGTCACCGGTCCGGAACCTTGCGACAAATCTCACTTCAGAGAGGAATTTTGACAGCTCCGTGAAGCTCTATCACTCAATTGGTTACTTGGATCGAGACATAACCAGAGCGTTTAAACGTGAACTGAAAGAACTCTGAGGATGATACTGAGGACAGGAGCAACCAACGGTCAAAAGCTTTTTCTTCCATATGCAAGGGTAACCACAGACGTCATAGGTGAAGCCTCAATCGTAGAACATCGAAACATTTTCTCCACTGACAGAAAAATCAGCTCCTTTTTGAGAAGTGCTAGGACTCTGTTTCATCTGGAAGAAAGAGGGGTTTTATGAGGTTCCCTGTGGCGACTGCGATCAACGGTACATAGCCAAACAGGCAGACACATAGCATGAGGAATAAATGAACACTCTAATGCTGGAGAAAGCAGGTGACAAGAATCAGCCCTGGCTCACATGCTAAAAAGCTTACTCGCATTGTGATAGATTTTGACAAAACCAAAAACTATTGCCCTGTACAACAGCTCAAGCCCGTAGTATCCGTGAATCTGTGAAATTGAGAAACGGCCGAATAACATGACAAATAGATGATTAGCTAGAGCCTCCCTCTTGCTTGAAACCTGCACTCATGCCTCGAAATGTAGTCCGTAGACCTATTCAGCAAATCCCTCAGAGGTGGTGCAATTCAGATTCCATAATTCTAACACAATAACATTTCAAGACAACCAATCAGGCCCTATGCAAAGCCGGACTAAAAAGGTTTCACTACAGTAAGCTGTGCTATTTTGTTTTCTCAATTGCACCATCCGTATATTTTTTCGAATGGCATCGCCGCCCGCACCTTTTCACGATAGACCTCGCCGCCCCACCCCTATTTCTATATAACCCTCGCCTACCCGCACCTTCAGCCAAGGCTATATAGGGCGGGCGCTGCGTGCTTGCCAACCCTGTTCTCCAACCTCCGTAGAGTCACAGTCAACCTTGAAAATGTCTGACTTATAGCAGACGAAACCGTCGGTGGACGCCAGGTTCTGCCCTGGTTCATCTTCTTTTTCGACGCGGTTTTACCCAAGATTCTTGTTTTTATCCTATGACGGCCGCGAAAACCTACAAAAATCCATATAATATATCCCCCCCATACGCTTGTGGCTGTTCTGACCAACAGGCCTGTCCACTTCCCTTTTTTCCCCCGCGTCCAACCCTGGGCGTCCCCACCCTTCTCTTGATTAGCCAGTTGCAAAATATGAGACGTTAAGCAGATCCAATCAATCTTGTAGAATGAAGAACTTGTGTTTGACACGTCTGAGAATCGGTCACACTATCTTACCCATCGATATCTACTTAGAGGTGAACACCCTTCCCTATAGTGATGTGTTGTGGTCGTAGTATAAATATTGTGTTTTTATTATCGTACAACAAGAACAATAATGAAAGGAAAAAGTTTATTAAATCTACCTCAATAAAAATTTTATCTGAAAGATTCCAAAACACATGTAAACATTGTAATTTTCTTGCACAATGTTAAGGCGTGTTTCATGAAATTAAACTAGACAATTTAACTATGTCAGTATCAAAAAAAATATTGTTGGCATTGATATTCAACTGGTGAGTGCCCTTAAACAACACAAACTACTTAATAACTTTAAAATTTTGGTACCAGGCTTCTTCTTCATCGGCCCTGAAGAAAGCCACCGCCTCGTGGCTGACATATGTGTGTGGATTTTGGTGGTGCCCCCCTACGGTTGGCGAGGGAACCCCTACCTCACTGGTTTGGATCCCCTGGGGACCCCTAACTCGGTTGCGTCCCCGCATAGAAATTGGTTGCGCCCAAACATCGAAACAATCGAACATGGAAGAATTGGGAATTATTATTGCAAGAGAGAATAGTCACGAGGATAATAATATATGTATGTATTGGGTGGTAGTTTTGTTCTGGCGCAGGGCCATATCCAATTAAATTCTGGTCGAGAAACCAGAATATATCCGGCTTAGCAGCGAGCTTGGTTAAGGCGCCAGTTCTTAGCCTGGTTCCCCGAAAACGGACATTCGAAAAAAACCGAAAAAACCCCAGACATTCGAGCCATAAGAAGTCAAGTGGAGACGCTTGCTCAATTAGGGTTATAAAGGGTCTGTTCAGGTTCAAAAGCAAAATTATGAAGAATTTAAATTTTTTCCCGCCAAAATTGAGGGACCCACAGTTGCTCTGTTGTTGAATTCTCATATGAAAGATTTTGCTAAGCAAAGTCCTACACGATATGCCAATTAATTTAGCATTCTAAAGTTCTTGTTCATCAGGAACCTAAGTTTTGAAGGTGGGGGGGGGAGGAAATTGGTTCTCTTCTGGTCCTCAGCGCCCATAAGAAATGGCATGGTACTAAAATTAACTCGCCGTATCTTTTGAACTCTCACAAAAGAAATCTTAACCAATACATCACAAGATGCATAATTTTATAAAGAAGATGATGCCATTCTCCTTTGCTCGATGACGCTTCCTAATTAAATATATGAGTTAAATGGACCCATGTTTCCGCGCTGTCGCAATGTACTCTGACTGAGCGGCAACCTAAAGCGAGGCCGCAGCCACGTTGTGTGCAGCTGTGGCGTCCTCGCATACACTGCGCCTGTCCATGCTTGCTAATGTACTTCGCATTCAGATTTTTTGTTTGGCACATTAAAGTACATTTTATTAGTAATGTAATATCTAGTTACAACCCAGTGACCAACAGTGCCACAAAGCAAGTCGGATACAAAATGTTATGCTGATGCCACGGACAAATGTTTTTTTTAGGTGCTTTTCATGAAGCAGTTTTGGAAGGTTTTGGGCAACAGTGTAATGGTAGAGTTCCATTCAACTTAAAAACAACTGTCATTAATTTTGTGATAGAGGCAGAGGTTTATGTAATATTCCACGCAAAGAGAAAGATTATGTTCTTACAGTATGAATAATAATTCCGTCCGTGGTCGGGTTCTCGCAAAAAAAAAAAAAAAAAGGGGATATCGCTTACGAAACATTTAGCATGGGTTATCGCCTATACCACGCTGACCGGAGAGAACCGGACAACGCCCACTTAGGTTCCTATAGTTATAGTGTCGTCGATTGACGTTAACAATATCCAACAATCCAAATCAATTTAAGGTTTTTGAAAACGCAAATAAAAGACGATGTAAACCCTGGATCTCTTCAGGCGCTCTTCTCGACGCGAAGGGGTTGTTCTGACCGGTTTGGGTTTCTACGCATTGACACGCAACATCTCACTCAACACGGATACTTCTCAGAGGCGAAGATCCCACCACCCATGTGAAGCAGTGTGGTGAGATTTTCACTGTTAAGCACATTTGCTATTACTAATATCTAGATTTGAAAATGTAATACACTGAACTGTAAGATTTTGTGGGTATAAAAAAGGTTTTACAGTGGGTCTGTGGGATCAGGAACAAATTGCCCTAAATAGCTTTTTTTGTATAGCCTAATACAAACTTTATTAATAGGTGGTCGATAAACCTCAAAATTCCATTCTGTAGCTTATATATGACCTCAAATAATGAATAGTAGCATAATTTTTGGCTGTGGGGATGTTACTTAATTTGCCTGATTATCCTTTATAGTATACACAACGAATTACGTTTTTGGTATTAATGTCTTGATATGATCGTGCCATGCTAGATGTTGGTCTATTGTTAAGCCTAGAAAATACATTTAATGAACTTGTTTATATGTGAATATTCTTGAAAAATTAGTTAGGTATAGGATATTAAATTCATACTCGCAACTTCTCGTGATTTTAACCCGTGATAGGGGAGTATACTCCCTGAAACAAAATGTGCGAGCTCTGAGTTCGTCGTCGGGGAACTTTCCCCTTCCCTTTGACTACCTCCCCGACGCGACGACAACGACAACACGGACGCTGATGCCAGAGACGAACGACCACGACGTGGGGAACCCCCTCACCATACGCTTGTGGCTGGTTCTGACGCGCACAGGCTGTCCACCCTTGTTCCCCCGCGTTTTCTTTACGTTTCCTCCTTCGGTCCTCGATTACCCAGTGTGCATAAATATGAGAAAACGTTAAGCAATATCCAATCATCAATTATTTGCCAATCATGATCAAATGGTGTTTTGAACGATACACCGCTACCTTGTACCTATTACCTTTCGATAGGCTACCATATATTAAATCTCATCCCCTCGACTAGCCTACACAGTCAATGAGCAACACACTTGGCATACAAATTAACACAATAATTAGACATTTATTTTAAACCAGTAATAATACTACAGCAATTATTTTAGTGAAATTTGATCTGCTTGAAACGACCACATTGGACATTAAAAGTTTATAAACACTCATACGACCTTCTTTTGGCTGTTGTGTTTTGAGTATTATTTTTTCACGCCATCTGTAGTCTTCTCTTGTGAGTTCCTTAGACTTCTAATCTTCTTACTTCTCTTCTCTTTGAAATCTTCTTTTACAAAAGTATATTTTAGGTGCCAATTTGCAACACAAAACTTATAATTGAAATTAGTTTTAAATGAATTCACTTCTGCTTTTTTTACTAGTCAAAAACTCCCTGACCTACTCGATTCAGTAGCATCCAAGATGGCCATCTGTTCCTGTCAAATTCATTGTTTCAAATTCTAGATTTTGTATCTTTTTTGCACATCCAACAAAAACACTTTTTTTAATATTTACTTATTTTTATAAATTTAATTTGGCTGTTTTACCTTTAATAATCATTATCAGAACATTATAAAAACTTTAAATAATATAATTATTTTACCATAAGTGAAAAATACAGCCTTCTGCAACCTTGGTTATAAATGTAAAAAAACTACTCAATCACTGCTACTTGAAACCTTTTTATACATTTTAAGAAGTCACTGCTTGCTAGAATCATTTTTATCCTTTTTAAAGAAGTCTCTGCCTACTGGATCTTAATTTAATTTTACAGTTTTAGATTTAAGAGACTGTACTTTTACAATACCCTTCAATTTTGAAACAATTTTCTTGAAATTTTTTCAACATTATAATGGCTTGGAAAGCACCAGACAATTAAAGGAATTTTTTTTTTATTCTTAATCCTGCTTCAAAATCTGATAACAAGAACAATAATCCTCTGGACAAATGACAAATCTGAACATCCGCTTATTCCACAAAAATCTAAACAAACTAGATCACACTTTGTTTCTTTGTCGCTACCCATGAACTTAATATAAAATATCATAATTCAGCAACCCAAAAATGTTTAGAACTCATTGAAGGTTTCCAACACCTCCATTGACAAACACTTAACAATATCAATTACTCAACAATTGAAAGGCTGTTTACAATACCCCTTCCAAAAATAAATTATTTGAAGTAATGGAAATTATTTATTTTTGATATTAACTCCTGCAACCATTGAAACCTATATTAAAATTATTTACTCCATTAAAAAAAACAAACACCCAATTCAAATATTTATCATCAACTTAAAATCTTTCAAAATTGGAAATATGAACATCCTTTTAAAATGTACTAGTATGTATCAACTTCAGCAACACCACTTTCCAAGAATCTTTATGAAATGTCTATTTATTCATTTTCCACTCCACAATTAACTATTCCAAATCTATCATCCCACAGAAGATATCATACCATCAAAACGTAGCAATTGAAGACAAGGATTGACACCGGCGAGACAAAGACAACACGGACGGATGATGACACAGACGGAGACGACCACGACGTGGGGGAACCCCTGCCCTGGGCATGTGATTTTTGGGCGTCCGCTAGACTGTGTATTATCTTTCACTTTAACGGAATGACACCTGTAAGTGTGTTTTCATTTAATTCGCCATGTTTCGAGGGACCGCGGGAATCCGGCCGTCCTTCATCCTGGGTACTAATAATTGCTAGATATCACCCTTGCGATTTCTGTTAGTAACAACAACAAACTGTTATTAAGACCAACAATTCTGATAACGCGTGAGGCACGTTTCTAAAGCTCGTGCATTGCTGTACCTAGGACTAATGGTGCTGGAGTCGTAGGTATACAGCCGAGCTAGCTGTTCTTTCAAGCCACGCCAGGCTGCTCTTCTGCAGGCTGCTTTCGTCAGGAACTTTCCCCTTCCCTTTGACTACTTCCCGACGGTGCGACAATGACAACACGGACGGATGATGACACAGACGGAGACGACCAAGACGTGGGGCACCCCTGCCTCCCCATACGCTTGTGGCTGTTCTGACCAGCACAGCCCTTCCACCCCTTGTCCCGCCGCGTCACACTTACGTTCTCCCCTTGGAAGAAGTATACATGCTGGTAACTCACCATATGAAATTGTTTTATCATTGGAGGCGCGAATAATCTTGTAGCTGTTAAAGCGCCCACAACTTCTAATTATGATACTATACTATACTGACCACCTTTTGTTCTAAACATCAAGCATACATATCCTAGGGTTTACACACTTGCATATTTCCAGGGTTTAGACAACAAAGGTTACATTCCAAAGCTGTTTGAATGTGCTTTGGTGCTGGCATGTCTACACATGTTAAGGCATCTTTATGCAAGAAATACTTTACGGAACACGTCGAGCATAAGTTTGGCTGTTTCGAAAGGCGCGCATGAGTGCTGCATAGCGCTGCAAACAATTTTACGAATTTTTAGGTTAAGTCTGTCATAAAGGGCGTTTAAGTATTAGTGAAATAACACAGTGACTAACGATGTTTATTCAGCGTCTTCTTAGGTGAAAACAACTATTTCGTTACGTTTTTGGGGGTTTTCTCTCGTCAAGAACGATACAAACAATATAATTAAGGTGATCCACCATTTCTGTTTTTTAAAAAAACCTCTCCCTATTTTCCAATTGTTGAGAATACTGAAGTTAAAACCGCGAAGACATATCCAGCGTGCTGAATATGGTCCACAATCATGTTACGGAACGCCAAACATAGCATATTCAACAGCTTTCGGATGGGATCAAGCACGCAAATACATATTGAACAACTGTTCGGAACGTACCCAAAGGATCGACCCGAGCATTGTGTGGCCACCCCACCACCTCCAAACTATGACCAATCACGGCCATGCACGCAATAAAAGCTGCCGCCTACGCTACGCTTCTCCTTGCGTGCATGGCCGTGGTTTGTCATTGGTCACTGACTGCGAGAAAGGAAGCAGCCTCCTCCTCGCAGTAATTCTGTTGTTCTGGTTTGAGGTGATAAGAACGTCTTTGCCTGTTGTTCTCTACGATCGATCTGTTCATATTTGCTAACTTCAGAAGGTGTCTGTTCTGCCTGCTGAAAAATTATATTTGCTCTTTATTCTCTCTTGCGTGACAGGGGAACACACACACTCTCGTGGATTGGCTCGTTTATAGGGGAGTTTTTTTCCGCTGAAACTAATGGCGAGATCAGTTGGTCGTCGGAACTTTTTCCCTTCCCTTTGACTACCTCCCCGACGCGACGACAATGACAACACGGACGGATGATTACGCCAGACGAAGACGACCACGAACCGTTGGGGAACGCCCTGCCCTCCCCATATGCTTGTTGGCTGGTTCTGACCACACAGGCCTGGTCCCACCCCATGCCCCCCTCGCGTCATCCCTTACGTCCCTACCCTTCGTCTCGATTAGCCAAGTTGCATAAATATGAGACACTTAGCAATATCCATCAATTTTGGGAACACCCCTTCCTCCCTCTACCGTGCTGGTTCTGACAGCATGGGCGCACACCTCGCCGTAAATCTTTCTAGGCTAGAGGGTCCGCGTTTGACCTACTGTTTTCTCGTTCTAATACAAATAACTAACTGAAGTAGTTTAAACCGATAATAACTTTTGCTGAAGCCCATGTACATATAATAAACGCAACTGAATATGAACATGGTTGATGTCCAGCTGGGACTTGGCGAGAGTCGTCTCTGTGGTGCGTTGTCTCTTACTTCTCACATGTGTTACCCATATTATAAGTCGACATGAGTGTGGGTGCTCATTGTGTGCGTGATTGTCCTGGGATCTTGAGTCGCCCGCGTCGGGATCAGACCACTAGGGCCGATCTTTTTCGTTGGTTTATCCTTTTAGCCTTTGAGTAGGCACACTGTTTATAATTATTTTTTACTTTTAACTTGTTCCATATATTTACCCGAGCCTTGTAAGGCCGTCACTTTAAAACTTGATAAATAAATTTTTAAATTAAGAGAGCAAATAATCATCAAACACAACATAAACTCTTTCATTTACATCAATATCAAAATTCCAACTCACAACATTCTCGCGTTTGGCCCGTAGATAGGGGAAGTTTTCACTCCCTGAAACTAATGGCGTGCTCTGGGTCGTCGTCGGGGAAACCCGTTACCTTTGACTACCTCCCTGACGGCGACGACAAAGAACCAACACAGACGGAATGATGAAACAGACGAGACGACCACGACGTTGGGGAACCCCTGCCCTCCCCATATGCCTGTGGCTGGTTCTGCCAGCACACTAAAGAAAGTACGACATGGTAGCCGAAAGTCGGGTTGAAACAACAGATAGCCTGTCCACCCCTTGTCCCCCCGCGTCCATCCCTACGTCCCCTCCCTTCGTCTCGATTGCAACTTGCATAAATGAGACGTAAAGGCATATCCAATCAATCTCCTTCACCCGGGACTTTAGGCTTCCCTCAAGTCGCTACCGAATGTGACCATCACCTTTTATAATTCTGGGGGATTTCTTCTCTTCAAGTTTGGTATCTGTGGCGTAGGAAACATGATGTGATTCGCGGAGCGTGCTGTTTTACATAGTAGAGATTGAAAACACAAAAAAACACCTAAATGCACTTGTTGTTGATTTTTACTAGATTTTTTAATAGTTTGTGGATAGAGATTCTGATTACCGGCGCGATATGGATGAAAATTTGAAATGAATGTTGTTTTGCCGATAATTTAATGGTCCCGGAGACGCGTAAACTTAGTT
The DNA here is from genome assembly GCA_024449915.1 of Sweltsa coloradensis. Taxonomy (NCBI): domain Eukaryota; kingdom Metazoa; phylum Arthropoda; class Insecta; order Plecoptera; family Chloroperlidae; genus Sweltsa; species Sweltsa coloradensis. Next base: position 13,917 of record JAMZAV010017535.1, on the reverse strand, counting down.
GCTACCACTTTTTTGCCACCTTCAGTATGTACGTAACAATGGTTGAAATTGATCAAGATATCTAGAAGGGATAACCCAGCAGAAAGGTTCCTACCAATCTGTCAGCAAACTATTGCGGACTGAGGAGATCCAAGCTTTCTACTTTACATAACATATTTCACCCCGATTCTGACATATGCTTTAGCGATCTGGGACTCCGAGAACCAAGGAGAAAAATCGTTCAGTTGCTTTTCGAAATGAAGTTTCTTAAAACTGTATTGGGTTACTAATAAGACAAAAGATATATTGAACAGAGTGCTTAAAGAACGAAACTGAGTTTTTCAATTTGAGATTCCTTGTTGAAAGAGAGGAGGCTGATATGATTTGGTCACATTACAAGAATGAAAACAAAAGAATAAATAAGAGAGTTAGCAAGTTAGTGGCGTAAAATAAAAAGTAGTAAGACCAAGAGCCTAGTTGGGCTGAACCATGACACCAAGCATATAGAGGAGGGAGGCCGGTTTGGGTTGAGGTAGACTTGGGGAGGTGGTGGTAACATCGGTAGAAAGTAAATAATTAGCAGAATATGGGAGAGCTATCTGTGCGGATCTGGCTTACTAGCAGCTAATGAAAACAAAATAGCTTCAGTCAATGGGGCCAACGCGCCCCCAACTTGAATATTACTTTATTTGGATATGAGGAAGGAAAATACATAAATGTGGCGCTTGGCTGGTTTTTTCATTAGGTCTTACTAACTACAGGTGACAGGTGTATTTGTGGTCTAGGACTTCTTACCGAGCGTCTTCGGGAGCGATTTCCATTCCGTTGGGGTGACACTGAAGGCGTCCAATCAATCGTCCTCATACGATTGGATGGCTTGGCCCCATTGTCTAGGCCTTTCAATTCCAACTCGACACCTTCTCGCGGTTATTGGCCCGTGAAAAGGGAGTTTCACTCCCTGAAACTATGGCCGAGTCTTCGGTCGGCGTCGGGGAACCCCTTCCCTTGACTACCTCCGATTGCGACGACAAAGACAACGCGGACGGATGATGACACAGACGGATACGACCACGACCGTGGGGGACAACTGCCATCCCCAAATGCTTGTGGCTGTTCTGACCAGCCACAGGCCTGTCCACCCCTTTGTCCCCCGCGTCATCCCTGACGTGCCCTCCTTAGTCTCGATAGCCAAGTTGCATAAATTGAGACGTAAAGAAATACCATTAATTATTAATTGCCTTTACTCCTTCCGCTGGTATTTTTCCTGCATACTTCTTGGTAGCGACAATTCGAAACTTTATGGTTTTTATTAAAGAAGTTTAACAGTGATGTCACAATCGTGACCATTCGAACATTATCTCCGTGCGCCTATAAAATTAAAGCCCATGTATGTGTTCTAAAAATAGTCACATTCTGGAGTTTGAGTGGGGAATTCAATTAGAAACGCTTTTATCAACCTGTCGACGCCAAACATCGATATGACGGTAATGCTGACAGACCCACGATTCATATGTGGCTGTCCACATACATTAGTAATATTGATCGGCTCAAGGGACGACTCCAGACTCACATTCAATCTCAATATTTCACATAATGGTTTATTTTAATTCCGACTCATAAGTGAACACTAATAAAAATGTAGAAAGAAAGAAAACGGAAATAATAAAATGAACAATAGGTTCAAAGAGCGAATCGGAAGCTAATTGCTTAAAGACATAATATTTTAGATTGTTAGGTTTTTACCTGTAAGTAGTAAGCTGTGGTTTTACACGAGTGAGGCAAAAGTTGAGTTGCGCATCTCGACTAGTCCCCTGTTTGTAATTGTGTGTCTGCTCTGTGTAGAGGGTATACACACTTTAAACAATAGCCAACAAATAGAAATTAATTAGCACTAACTGTGTGTGGGGCCATCAAAGTCCACTCGCATCCTCCTCGTGGTTTGGCCCGTGATAAGGGGACTTTCATCTCTGAAACTAATGGCGAGCTTTGGGGGGGGGGTCGTCGTCGGGATCCCCTTCCTTTGACTACCTCCCCGACGGCGCCGACAATGACAGACACGGACGTGGATCTATGACACAAGACGCAGACAACCACTACCGTGGGAACCCCGCCCCCCCATATGCTTGTGGCTGGTCTGAACCAGCACGGCCTGTCAAACCCTTGTCCCCCCGTGTCATCCCTTACGTCCCCTCGGCTTTGAAACTTCATTTAAGAAGTATGTGGCTTAACAGCACGTATAGGTGTTTCTCTTTGACATAAAGAAAGCATTTGACACACGTGGCGCTATGCCATATTTTACGACAACTTCATGAGTGGGATTTTAAAGGTCCTTGCCCAGGTTCATACAGAACTAATTCCATGATAGAAACCTTTAATGTAGAGATAATAACATCTTATCAGACCCGTTATGAACTGCAAACGGGAGTTTTCCTCAGGATCTGTCCATTCGTTTTTCTGTTTGCAGTTGCAACAACAGTGTCACCTCGTGCATACCTAAGTCCATCATGTCCTACTATCGTCGACGTCTTGGATTTCCCTACAGGTCAGTCAACATTTCCGTTGCCGACGTCATCTGCAGATTGCATTGAACAAACTTGGTGATTGGGCCGAGCACGTTGGCAAAAACGTTCTGCCGATAAAAACATACTGCATTACTTTTTTCGCAGAAGGAATCTTGTACGCCAATCAGACAATCCCGCATACTCACCCTCAACATTGTGCAACTAAATTTAAGCACACGGTCGCAGTTTTTGGCTTGGAGTTTGATACTTAACATTGGAGATACAATGTCCTAGAATTGCGCAACATGTATGTTGAACTTACATATCTTAAAGAATCTTATAACACTTCATGGATTGCGGACAGGACATGTCCTTTTGGCGAATATATGGTTCACTGGTTAGGTCCGTAATGGACTATGCCTGTTGGGTCTACTCGTCGGCCCGTGATTCCATCTTGAAACTTCACAGTGGTCTCCGGCTGGCGCTGGGTGCATTTCGGACGAGCCCCGTCGGCCATCAAATTCCAACTCGCAAACTTCTCGTGGTTTGGCCCGTGATAAGAAGAGTTTTTCTCCCTGAAACTTATGGCGAGCTCTGGTCGTCGTCGGGGAACTTTCCTTCCCTTTGACTACCTCCCCGATGGCGATTGACAATGAAACACGGACGGGATGATGACACAGACGGAACGACACGACATGGGGGCAACCCCTGCCCTCCTATACGATTGTGGCTGGTTTTCTGACCAGAACAGGCCTGTCCATCCCTTTGTCCTGGCGCGTCCTCCCTTACGTCCCTCCTGCGTCTCGATTACCAGTTGCATAAATATAAGACGTTAAGCAATATCCAAAATCAATCAGATTTATCTTTGCAAGGGCGGTCTCTTGTAGTAAAAAGTACTTTCCTATCTCGGTCAAAGAAGCTCTTCACATTGTGTTCTTCCGTACAAAATAGCCACTCAGGTTTCAAGTTAATGATTACGTCTTTTGATATGCTTAGGCGTTTTTTGGGGGCACAGGTGTGCAAGTTGGAAAAAGGCATCAGTTACTTGAGAATGAATTCCAACGCATTCCAGAACGATTTGTTTCCATGTTGTGGCAAATCCAGAATTACTTGTCCCATACCCCGAAAGCTTGGAATCCTCTAAAGCCAATGCTTTTTTCTTCTCCAAGAGATAGAGCGCACTGATGACAGTCTGGCGTTTTGACAGGCTCCAAACAGTACCCTAATGCTCCACCTAGGGATTTGAAAAGTGAAAGAGGATACAGCAAGAAATAAGGACATCACTGTCCCCTGGCAGAATAAAGTAAAATCTTTGCTCCGTGTACTACATCATCCTAGTATGCAAACATTATTCTTCCATATGCTTCATCAAGAGACTAACCTGTGCACCTTCTTAGGGGACTCATGTGTCAAAGAAGACTGATTGTGTCGGCATAGTTGGTGACTACATATTGTGCAAACTTGTAAGTTTTGAAGAGTCATGGATCCAAAGAGATCAAACAATTGCTTTTTTGTTATTGCTATTCGTGTAGAAATCTCTTTCCTCAAGGTGTGTTTGGGGATAGTTTACCCTGATAGGAACCTGAACAGTTACTTCCTGCATCCTCTCAGTTCCCTCACTCCTTTATATATTATATTTGGAGGTTAAAACCCACACAAGAGTCTATTCCTCTTTGTGTTACAGCTATGACGTCCTTCTTCACATTACCATAAGCTCCTGGTTGAAATAATCTACAATGGTTTGGAGGTTCGTGGTGGAACCATGTGCACAAGTCCCTGGGCCGTCATACACGATTGCGTCACATTCCCCGCCAAACGTCTTATGCGATTCTTCTGGGTCGTCGTCACGGGGAACTTTTTCCCTTCCCTTTGACATACTCCCCGATGGCGACGACATGATAACACGACGGATGATGACACAGAGGAGACGACCTACGACGTAGGGGAACCCTGTCCTTCCCTGCCCTGGGGGGGGTGATGGGGTTCTATTTAAGAGGGGGGGGGGAAAATTTTGATTTTTTAGGTTCATTCGCTTGGTGGCTGGTTTTTCTGACCAGCACAGGCCCGTCCAACCCTTGTCTCCCGCGTTCCTCCCCTTACGTCCCCCCCCCTCCCTCGTCTAGGGGGGGGGGGGGGGGGGGATTAGTCACGTTGCATAAATATGAGACATTAAAGCCATATCCAATCCAAATTTGATCATTTTGCTTTCTCAAGGATCCCAACATTTTCTACTTTTGCGACTTCCGGAATGCTCCTTTTTCCAGATAGTTGCTTAAGAGGATGAACGGCAAATTTTTCGGGGCTTCTTTTCTACTGCCCGATTGTCGCCAAGCATGGTGGTTATGGTTTGAGTCTCAATATTAAATATGTTATTCAAATAGTTAAAGGTAACCCCGGCCCCTTACAGGTTCCTCTTTTTGGCAGCGGCAAATATTTTTCAACCACGTTTCGGTAAACACATTTATCTACTCGATAGCGAACAATTTGGAATCTACAAGAAGTGTGAGTTTTGTTGTGTACCGGAAATCTCGTCATTGTAAATGATAAACGAATACAATTGGACTTTTTATTTTTAGACGAACCGGACGCCAACCACACATTGAAAAACGAACACGGTCCCTGACTTCAAGTGCCGGTTGGTTTGTGGCGGAACCTCCGCGCACTTGTCTCAAAGCTGCCGCAACATAAAATTTGATGTTCAAACCATGTCTTCTTTCATTCTTGACAATGAAAATGGAACTCGCAAGACACCAATACAATGCACTTATATTGTTGTGACGGAATATTAGTATACGGTGTGTGTTAGTGTTATAAGTAGTAGGGCCCGGATGTTTAGGACCTTTGAAAGTGAGTAATAGGTAGGCAAATAGTATTTTTAAAACCCAAAAGAAGGACATTTAAAAGCCAAAAAGACCTATCGAAGCTAAATTTTATTGAATGTTCTTTCTTTTAGGTCATGTTTTGTTAGGCAATACGGCTCGAGGGTGTTGATGATATCTCTGCCTTGACGTTTACCTACCCTGTATAAACTAATGGTGTTTTCTATTGGCCGCACTAGTGCGCACTGAATGCGAACTAACATAAGAATCATCATCAATTGGGAATTCGAGTGCAAACTCGGTGTCAGTGCACGGACACCATTGGCGGTGAATCAGAAACGAGTACTGCCTGAGCCGCACTGGGTCCGAGGCAGTACTCAGTGCCAGTGCACGGACACCTTGCGGTAATCGAACGATACTCATGAGCCGATTGAGGAGCATAACTCAGTGCCATGCAGACACCCATGGTCCTAACAATACTACTGCGACTGAGCGCACTTCGAGCAGTAATGTGCAGGGCAGACACTTTGGTGTTGATTTCTACTGCCACGATGTCTGCACTGAGCATGGGTTCGGGGAGTCTCATATGTAAACCAGTGGTGATCAAATTGTAGGTAACCACGAAACCCGAAGTCTCATTGGGCGCAATGTTCCAGACCACGTTGGACGAATCTGTGACTATCGCGACAAATTGACACGGAATTTGTTTATGTGATTTTGGATGTAGACAGCCGTAATGAGATTTTTGTTAATTATGTTAAACTCAAACAATTGGACTATAATTTACATGTACATTTATGGGCTTATTAAAACAGCAACGACAACGAAGTATCCTACTTTGCTTTGGTTAGTGCTACTCGCGCAGGTGCTAAAGCTAGCCTGAGCTAAAATTGGGTTACTAGCATGGCTCTCTTATACTCTGCAGAAAGATGCAGACACCAATTGCACGTATATAGGTCAGGTCCTAATTATTTTTTTATTGACGTTTTAGTTTTGTAATAGGACTGGATTCTTGTTCGGGCCTTTAAAGGTATGTATTGTCAATTCTATTTTCAACCCTAGAACAGGCATAAAAAGCCAAAATGACCGATTCAGATAAATCGTTTAATTGAAGTTCTACTTGCAGGTCAGTTTGCATGGGCATGACGGCTACGAGTGTGAATAATATGCGCATCTCAGTGCATCCAATGGAAACGCCATAATATAAAATGGTTTTCAGTTATTTGAAAGGTAAATGTTAGGTAATCTACTTTGATTAACCGTCAATGTAATTCGTCATCGCGAAGTGAACTCTTCATAAACATTATAACGCGCACCGATGTAAAACTCTCTCACATAACATTATAAGTGATTCTAATGCAGGACCTCCTGTATGTCCTAGGTAGCTACAACAAACTTAACAAATTATTGATTTTTTTTGTAAAGTTGTACGAACGTGTTGAGGGCCTTCAAATTCCAACTCGACACCTTCTCGCGGTTTGGCCCGTGAATAGGGGAGTTTCACTCCCTGAAACTAATGGCGAGCTCTGGGTCGTCGTCGGGGAACCCCTTTGAATACCTCCCCGACGGCGACGACAAAGACAACACGGACGGATGATGACACAGACGGAGACGACCACGACGTGGGGGAAACTCTGCCCTCCCCATATGCTTGTGGCTGGTTCTGACCAGCACAGGCCTGTCCTCCCCTTGTCCCCCCGCGTCCTCCCTTATGTCCCTCCCTTCGTCTCGATTAGCCAAGTTGCATAAATATGAGACGTTAAGCAATATCCAATCCAAACGAACGTGTTGCAATTATCTTTTACCTGCATACCGGCATATCTGTACAAGTCCACCATTTGTAATTTGAGCTTACTATAGGTGACAACTCGTAATGCGAGCTCCCTGACTCACGCTAAATATTTGTCATTATAGTTATCGTTTTCTATAGAGAAGTAGATGTCACGAGTTACGAGGTCGGACTTTAGGATAGTTGTAGGTAGAGAGCTCATGAGCTTTGTATAGAAATCGATTTCTACAACCTTAGATGATCGCACTGCTGCAGGCTGAAGTGTATGTTGCGTTTAAGTATAATAAATACAAGATGATGTCATTCTCGCGACAATATTTGCTACAGTCAACATAGAGGTGGCTTTTATAACAATCAACGAAAAGTAGAACTGGCAGAGGGGGATCAAACTAGGACACTTTCTTCTCTGCTTCACGGACCAGGAACCAGTTGTTGGCGCAAGGGCGAGGATGTACACGCGACCTAGAGTTCTGACTTAGAAAGTTCTAGAACTGCCCTAGGTAATGAAGGGAAGGAGTGGACTGTATATATGGAAATATGTTATATAGGTTTGATATAACACGAGGGATAGTGCCGTAAGCAGAGCTATTATCACATACCTGGTTGGACGTGTTGTTGGTGGACGTACTGACGACGTGTAGACGGGAACACAAGGCAGACGACGTGGTGCGGCGGAGGGCGTGTAGAGCGGCACTAAATGTTATAACTTAGACTAAAAACGTACGAGAGTAATGTTATTATAATAGAATATAAATAAACACACGTGAGTTTGCCCAGAGAGAGGCGAGAAGTTATGAGAGAGTACACACGTAGTTTAACGTGGCGAGGAGGTTACACGCACACACACTTGATGCGCGTGGAGAGTTTATTGCACTTGCACACAGTTCACAGAGTTCTACACGTGGCGTCGGTAACTGCAGTCGTTTCCTCTCGGTGCAGACGGAGATTCTCAGTCAGCACTTTGTGTATAATAGATGCGTAGTGACACCTGTTGAGGATTAGGTGAACTATGAGGAAGGAGAGAGAGGGATATTCGAATCGGCGTTAACATACCGGCCACCAAAATGAAGTGACATTTTCATGGCTAATCTGACGTAAAGCAAAGAGAAGAGACAAAGAGGTTGCTTAAAAGCAAGATAGTCAGACGAGAAAAGAGCAAACGAGAGTTCTTAGCAGAATTGCTATGAGAACTAAAAATACAAGAAAACTGTACAAGAGGGTTGCTGTGCTTTTATGCAACAGGGAGGGTGATGAGTTTGTTGACGGGTCTAGTATACGAGCCTGATGAGGTGCGTATAGAGGCGACACGAACAATGCCATCGCGACCAGGGTGCAGATTCATGATGCGCCCTATTGGCCAATTGAGGGGAGTGCTTGAAGCTTCAAGCACGAAAACCACATCTCCGACTTGGAGATTCGGGTTGTTTCTGGTCCATTTTCCGCGCTGCATCTGAGTATGTAGATACTCGCGGGACCAACGGGTCCAGAATGCTTGGTGGAGTTGTCTCACGCGGTGCCAGCGTGACAGATGCGATGCGTTGTCCGGCTCAATGCGTTCGGGCGGGGCTTATTTATTTATTTTATACTCTTTTATTCAGCAAACTTTTCAGACATGTTTCTTCGACTTTCAAATTATCGGCCAGAGGTGGTACAATAGCCTTAACGAAATTTAAATAAATTTAATTAAACAATCTAATCGTCAAACACACAAATAACTCATCTCATTAACTTTCAATATCACAGGCGGCGCAATATAACCTCACCAGTTGAAGCGCCCTAGTTTCTCACGTCGTCGTCGACCACCATCTTTGATTGGGGTTTGTACGGAGCGGGAGGACGAGTTACTAATGTGTCCCCTGCGGCGGTTCCCCGATATCATGTTGATGATGAATGAACAGTTATCAGGGTAGCGTTAGGAAAGAGTTGTTGCAGGTGCTGCGTTTCATACATATTCCTCTGAATGTACTTATCATGACTGGAAGCTTGAGATTCCAACACCAAAATGAATTATCATAATGTTAATATGGCATTTTTATTTACAACTCAATCTTCAATAAAAGTAACAGTTCTCCATTTGCACCGATTTGTGGGCTACGGGGCCACGTGTTTTCATTTTCAGACGAGTTTGCACGAGTTCGGTTCGAGTTCGAAGCTCGGAACTTTTTTGGTTTACAAGTTCGATTTCGGTTCGAAACTCAAAAATCAAGGTTCGTCCATTCCTAACCTATAGTGATTACTTAGTGAGCAATATTTGCTTTTGCTTGGTGAATTGGTAACATCGTCAATTCAGAGTAAAAATGTTGGATACTGTATGGATGTACATTTATAAAAGAATCAGAATATTAGTAGGCCTACTTACAAAGAAGCTCGAAACTAAACGAGACCAGTATACAACATCTAATGATAACCGTCTGTGTTAAAAATGTTTTTATTTTTATTTTAGGCTTTTAGCATCTTTGACTAGCTAAGGCCTGTATTTTATCCAACTTTGGCGTTTCACAGATGAAATCTTCCCAGGATTATAAAGTCAATATGGCGGCATGTGGTGGTTGAGTGTTGTGCGTGGTGCAGTTCTCTTTGTTGTTTATTTCGTATAAAAAGTCGTGTATATATGTGTGAGAGGTGCGTGGTGAAAAGAGCCAAATGTAAATAGTGTGGGTCATCAAATTCCAACTCGCAACCTTTTCGTGGTTTGGCCCGTGATTAGGGGAGTTTTACTACCTGAAACTAATGGCGAGCTCTGGGTCATCGTCGGGATACTTTCCCCTTCCCTTTGACAACCTCCCCGACGGCGACGACAATAACAACACGGACGGATGATAACACAGACTGAGACGACCACGTCGTAGGGGAACCTCTGCCCTCCCCATACGCTTGTGGCTGGTTCTGAACAGCTCAGGCCTGTCCACCTCATGTCCCCCCGCGTCATCCCTTTACGTCCCTCCCTTCGTCTCGATTAGCCAAGTTGCATAAATATGAGACGTTAAGCAATATCCAATAATAATAGGTGGCTGAAAGGCTCTTTCCCATTGGTGACTCTCTCTTTGTTCCCGAGCGACGTGCTCGAGATATCATCTCCGATAGAGCTATCAAAACTCTCTGTGGATTTATCACTCTCATCATCACTAACTTCCCTCGTGCATTGTCGAGACAAGAAACGTACCTCGATACTATCATCTGAATCTTGCCTTTCGCCTGTCACCGACGTAACCAAATTTGCATGGCGCATGGGATTTCGCTTTCTTTTTGGGCGCGCAAAAGGTCAGTTGCATTTGGTGTTTGTCGCACATTTAGTTTACGGCAAGACAAACTTACCCGTTGGCCATATTTCGTTGGTGGCTCCGAAGTAGAAGTGTTTGTCTGACTCTTAGGTACACGGGGCTTGGACTGTTGTTTCTTTGGTTCAGAGATCCAGATGGTATCCGCTGCAGGTTAAATGACAAAACGGTGTAAATATTATTGACCAGGGACAGAAGCCCAAAGTCGACTTAAGAATCAAGTACGAGCCTCAGATCGTGTTGGTGCGTACCAGAGTACCACAGGGCTCTGTGTTAAGTGTCATTTTATTTTCAATAGCTATAAATAGCATCACTTCCTTATTACACCTACCTACACGCTTTATCCGATTGTAATGTTTTCACAGAACCTTAATTATATGACTTAAAACAGGGCTGCCACCAATATGCCAGTAATTTAACGTAGCTGTTTAGCTAAAGAGAGGAATAAGGCCATCAAAATCCAACTCGCAACCATCTCGTGGTTAAGCCTGTGGTAAGGGGAGTTTTTCTCCCTGAAACGAATGGCGAGCTCTGGGTCGTCGTCGGGGAACTTTCCCCTTCCCTTTGACTACCTCCCCGACGGCGACGACAAAGACAACACTGACGGATGATGATACAGACGGAGACGACCACGACGTGGGGGAACCCCTGCCCACCCCATACGCTTGTGGCTGGTTCTGACCGGCACAGGCCTGTCCACCCCTTGTCCCCCCGCGTCATCCCTTACGTTCCACCCTATGTATGAGACGTAAAGCAATATCCAATCAATCAAAAACCAAGTTATAAAAAAAATCATTAGAACAGGTATTAATTCTTACAAATATTTGACATTTCCTCAAATGTCTTTTTTAAACTGTGAAGTTAGTCTGGTGCCCCACTCACCGCATGCAGGATGTGCTTGTAGTGGGTTTTAGATAGCATCTGCAGGACGGTAAATGATTGCTCCGCCACGTCCATACACTGGATCACCTGAAGCTGGGTCGTCGTCGGGGACTTTCCCATTCCCTTTGACTACCTCCCCGACGGCGACGACAATGACAACACAGACGGATGATGACACAGACGGAGACGACTACGACGTGGGGGAACCCCTGCCCTCCCCATATGCTTGTGGCTGGTTCTGACCAGCACAGGGATGTCCACCCCTTGCCCCCCGCGTCATCCCTTACGTCCCTCCCTTTGTCTCGATTAGATAGATAGATAGATAGATAGATAATCGTCTTTATTTTCCAGGCGGGATTAAGGCCAGCTAAACCTTTTCTTCCATCCAACCTTTAATTTAAATACATTTTCAGATTTCTAATTGGTTAATAACAATTTTGAATTTATAATAAAATATTTGATGAAATAACATTAATTTACATTTTTAAAGTGCATAAACAAAACATATTACACATTAATACTCTCATTCATACCATTATTTAGTGAATTGTCTACAGAAGTTAAAATCAAGAAAAAGTCATTATTGTGAGTTTAAACATATAGTGCATGTTGTTATTTGTCAGTATTCCCATGGCAAGCGAAGTTGCATAAATATGAGACGTTAAGCAATATCCAATCCAAACTGAAGCTTCTCTAGAAGGATAGGCGTTGCTATTACCACCTCATCAACTGCGCTGGGTAGAGCCTCAACCATAATCATAACCATATCATTGTTAAGAAGCCAGTGGTGTCTTTGCTTTTTGTAAACGATTTTACAATTTTATTCAAGGCATCATACATGAGTTCGATAGAAAGACAATTTTAATTAAATATCACACATCTTGAAACACGGTCCAAGGAAACGGGTCGTAAAATTTCAGTATCCAAAACTGCATGTATTTATTTTAGTTAATGGCGAGCTCTAGGTCGTCGTCGGGGAACTTTCCCCTTCTCTTTGACTACCTCCCCGACGGCGATGACAATGACAACACGAACGGATGATGACGCGGACGGAGACAACCACGACGTGGTGGAACCTCTGCCCTCCCCATACGCTTGTGGCTGGTTCTGACCAGCACAGGCTTGTCCACCCCTTGTCCCCCCGCGTCATCCCTTACGTCCCTCCCTCCGTCACGATTAGCCAAGTTGCAAAAATATGAGACGTTAAGCAATATCCAATCAATCTGGGTCGGCGTCGGGGACTTTCCCCTTCCCTTTGACTACCTCCCCGACGGCAACGACGATGACAACACGAACGGATGATGACACAGACGGAGACGACCACGACGTGGGGAAACCCTGCCCTCCCCATATGCTTGTGGCTGGTTCTGACCAGCACAGGCCTGTCCACCCGTTGTCCCCCCGCGTCATCCCTTACGTCCCTCCCTCCGTCACGATTAGCCAAGTTGCAAAAATATGAGACGTTAAGCAATATCCAATCAATCAATCTGACTGTGCACTGATCGGAGAACATTCATGCAGAACTAAGTATTATAGACACCTCGTTTCACCGTGCGAGTTAAAGAATTTGATGGCCTCCCTTGTTTTATTCTTCACACTCTTATATCTAATAACAACATCAGCCACAGTCGGTATAGTATTGCACTATAATAAAGTATTTGGTTGCTTTGAAATCACTTTAATTCGTTTTTCGAATAAGCCCATCCTGATAAATGTTGAGGTAGACACTTGTTTTGTTCAATTTGAAGATTGTTCAATCCCAAAATCCATCCCGATCGGGGTTCGAACCCGAGTTTCCCTTATTTCAGCTATGAAACAAATACGATTCAGAAGTTAAATTGATACCGTCTCGGTGGTCTAGTTGGCTAAGGCGCCTACCTGGAATGTGGGAGTCTCGGGCCCGAACCCTGATCGGGATGATTTTTTTTACTCCTGAATTGTATTAAATATTAACATTGTCGTTAAATTAAACCCACACGTTTGCAGCCTATTTTTTTATTTATTTTTTCTTTCATTTAATTAGTAATGGATGTAGCTGATTATGTTGGCAATTTTCAGTTAACTCGTACAGGATGTCTGTTTAAAATCTCAGCGCAATATTTTAAGCGATTCAGCTTATTTGTATAGTACACACACACAACCACTCACATAATGAGTGCCGTTAGAGTTGAATTGTAGACTACGTTTGCTGCACGCACTCGTCTAATAATAGGCTTGTCAAATATGGATACCCATGGTATTTATGTATTTTCAATTTTTTCACTGAATCAGTGTTACTGCAATGAAATAAGAATTCTCAATTTTGAATTTAAAAAATAAAAAACGATTTTAAGTTTTCATGTGTACGACATTAATTTTGCATGGTCCTTCAGAAACTTCCGCATCGAAAGAATGGTCGAGGGAATATAAGATTAATAAGATCTGCCTCTTAATAATCTGCCTGTGAGGGGAAGGTGGTCGTGGAAAAGAGAATATTAAATTTCTTATGCCTGTGCACATTGAAGTTACCTTTAGAAGAAGCAATACTTGCGTTGCAAAGCTGATAAAGTGAAAGAAACTTACCTTATGACCTCTGGGTCGTCGTCGGGGAACCCCTTCCCGTTGACTTCCTCCCCGACGGCGACGACAAAGACAACACGGACTGATGATGACACGACGGGACACCACGA
>JAMZAV010017529.1:0-10019 GCA_024449915.1 Sweltsa coloradensis | reverse complement strand
CCCAATAAAGATCACATAAGGCGGGCAGAAGTAATCTCAAAGGTGAAACTGAAAGTCTTATTGTAGCTGCACAAGATCAAGCCTTAAGAACAAAAAGTTATGAAAAAAGAATTCTCAAACTCGACGTAGATGACAATTTGTCGTTTGTGTAAGCTTTATGAAGAAAGCGTAGAGCACATTATTCTGGATGTCCGTCTTAGCAAAACGGAATACATGATCGACATGATAAAGTTGGGGCATATTGCATTGGAACATTTGTAGAAGTTACAACATCGAAACTTCTGACAAATGGTACATGCTATACCAGAACGAGTAGTTGACAATGTAATGTGACCATATTGTGGAATGAGCTAATAATCACTGATAGAAAGGTTCTTCACAACAAACCAGACATTGTTGTTAAAAACAAAGCGACTCAAAAATGTTTGAATCATCGATGTAGCTATTCCATCAGACCGCAACATAGTCCTAAAGGAAGCAGAAAATCGCACAAGATATCGAGACCTTCAAATAGAAATTCAACGAATGTGGAATGTCCGTTGTAAGATTGGTTCCATTATTATTGGAGCTTGTGGGACAATTGGAAGAAGTTTTGAAGAGAACCTCCAACATATCTCTGGCAATCACTGGACTCCAGAGCTTCAAAAGGCAGCATTATTAGGAACCGCCCACATACTACGCAAAGTTTTAGTGTAAAAAAAATTGTTTCTGTTATTTCTTGTATGTATTGTATTTTGTTAATGCCATGTATATTTAATTTTTATGTAATAGGGGTTTCACCTTAGAGATGTGGTTCATCTCTGGTGAAAGTTCTTAAATACCCATTATGTAATGTTCATATTGGTGAATAAAAGAAATAATAATAATAATAAATAAAATAATAATAATAATAATAATAATAATAATAATAATATAATAATAAATAATAATAATAATAATAATAATAATAAAATAATAATAATAATAATAATAATAATATTAATAATAATAATAATAATAATATTTTTTTATTTTTTTTAATTGGAAGTACATATTTAAATACATGATTAGTTCAGTATGGAAACGAGTCCCACAAGCCACACAGCGGCTTAGCTGTGGGATAAAAAACATGACAATTAATAAAAATAACCAGACTCCAGACTTGTAATATTGATATAAGTACAAGGAAAAAACAACAAAATACCTCGAACCAAAAAACATACAGAAACTTGAACAAATAATATACACTGAAAATGAAACTTAAAAATACTACGCATCCCACTTACATGCAATGTCTGTTTCATATAACAAAAACACTTTTAACTCATTCTTTACCCTACTTATTTGATCTATACTTCGTAAATATTTGGGAATTTTATTAAAAATAAAAAGGTACACTGTATACGCGTTTCCAAGCAAAGATAGATGGCAGCACTAAAACGCAACATGTCGGACCGATCGGTGATAGAGGCGAGCTGCTTACGGCGGGCGCTGTATATTCAGTTGGCTTCAACTTGATTTTTGTTACATTTCTGGTCATTGCGAAAACATTGTTGATTACGTCATATCGTCCGCGTATTTTATTAGTAAAATTCGTAAGTTTTGGGGATCGGCTGTATTAAACACGGGAATTTAATAGCATTTTAAATTACAACAAATAATGAGATTATTTGATGATATTAGCTCGAAAAGAGCAAACCACACTGTTAAACTATTAATACAGAAAAAGTGTGTCAAATAATGTGAATGATGAAGATCGATGTATTATTTTGCCAAGAAATTGTTGCGTACCAATACTAATAATTTCAATAATTTACTATATCTAAAAATCAAAAGCTTCTAGCAAATTATAGCCCTACACTTGTTTTGCACGTTTTTTACATTGTTTTACAATGTAAACGCAATCGAAGTAGGCCAATATATATTTATCTACTATACACTTAGGTCTACCGTTTTTTTTTTAAGTAAACATATTTATTAAAAGTAGGCCTATTGAGGCCTGATGCCCTATTTTTATTATTGTTTTGTATGTCAATAATGGCATGACGCGTCATTCTGCAGACAGCTTTAAAATCTTGTAGGTCATACCATTATACTTATTCTATTGTAATAATATAAATCGTATTTATAATGATATTATGTATAATATTATGCATTAAATGAACAATGACGGTAAACGGTATATGTAGGCCTACATTAATTATACAAGGTAGAAAAGAAGTTGGGAGTTGGGGGTAGTTGGGGCATAAGCCCTAATTACAATTACTAGGCCTATAATTATTTTTGTTTTTGTTTTGTTATTACTTATTATTATTATGACTTTATTTATATTAAATTATCATATAAAACTAAAGAAGTATATCTCAATTAAAAGTGCCATAAGAAGCGGAGCGATACTGTATGTGTGTGTTTACTATGAGTGTGAACATTCTTGACGGTTTTTTTTTTATTTAGATTTATCGTACCCTCCTATATTTAGTATACAGCCTATAAATACCAATGATTTATTATGATATTACAATTAGAGTATTGTAATATGGATACAAATGCCATCCTCGGTGTCTTATGGGTGCATGGGGCGCAGGTCTGAATATAGTTATATTATTCTGGTAGACATGGTCTCGAATCCCGCATATGTAGAGCGATTTTATCATTTTGGTGCACCCCCATGCTTTGATTATCATCAATTAACAACATTTTGGGAGAGCAATGACAATGTACCTGTGATTGTACATATTTATAAGTGACAAACACGGAATGAAATGTGTTCTCAGGTAAGCGCATAGCGCGCTCCTCCGACTATCACTGATCGGACAGTTGCATTTTTCGCCACCAGGTAGCAACCCTTTGCTTGGAAACGCGTATTGCAAAGCTCTTTTCCATACTATTGTTGTAAGTTGGTATTTTCAAATACTCTGCCTCCCTGGCGCGAGTATTGCATTATGACTAACAATAGTTTTAAACGAATTATCATAATAAAATTTAACTAATAATTTGTAAAAAGTGAACAGTACATTTACAAGTAAAACATTACAATATCTATATAAATCATAAGTTGTGATACATGAACCATTTTTCTATAAGGGGATATTAAACAAACCATTCTATTTTGCAGTGAAATAATATATTTTAAATTTGAAAATGATGCATTGCCCCATGCAAGCAGGGCATATGATATTATGACTGACTCAGCAAGTGCTATGTATACGGTTCGTAGTAGAGTATAAGGAAGTAGGCCTACATACTTTAGTTTATAAATCTGATGAACACATGATCTAAGCCGCCTACTCACTACTTTATATGAACATCCCAACTAAAATTTGGTCTATCAACCACCCCCAAATATTCATGACGTAAACAGATTCTATTTATTAACACAATTACAGTTTATGATAATACCATCCATATGATGAACAGAATCATGCAAACAATCAAAGGAATGAGTTATAATATTTATATTAGCATTATGGTCGGCATTGTGAGGTGAAGAAATATGCACAATCTTTGTTGAACGAGTGAGCGTAGCGAACGTAGTGATTTCCATTCGACTTAAACGGCCCAAATTTGTTTTTCTGCGTCGTGCGTGCGTGTGTGTGTGTGTGTGTGTGTGTGTACGTTGAAAATCAGCCGAATCGCTGAACAGATTGCGCTGAAATTTTAAACAGACATCCGGTACGAGTTTATTGAGAACTGCTAACAAAATCAGCAAGATTCATTGCGATTTAAACCTACAAGAAATGATAAACTGAAAAATAGACACCCAATGTTTAGGAATTATTTTAACGACAATGTTTTTAGATTTTGAAAATATATTTTTTTTTGTTTTTCGCCTGGCCGTGTAATGCGTGCCCATGCAAGGTCTGTCGAATGTTGGACGTCAAGGTACCCCCAAATTCCGCTCGTAGATTGAGTAAACCTTGCAATATTTTCACGTATTTCGTACTGGCTATGTTTACCATAGTAGGCCCTATTGCCACAGATGATGGACTACACTGCGTTATATGAATTTCAAAAAATGTTTAATTATTTTTTTAATACAATCTAGAAATAAAATCTTTCCCGACCAGGGGATTGAACCCACGTCTCCCACATTTCGGCTACAAGGGCGCTTTAGCCAACTAGACTAGGAAAACGCCAAAGTCGTAGTTAGACGAGTGAGCGAGTCATGTGGTGAGTACCCGGGAACATTTGCATTTAAGTTTGATAATTATATTCGTATAAATAATAGGGTATTGGTGGAAATCACTGTGCCGGAGGTTGCTGTTGTTGGCAGTCTTCAACTGAATATTCCGTGTGACTGCCGGGTCTTGCTTAATGGTAGATTGTTGGTCCGGGAGTTGTGTAAAAGTTTAGGCCATAGTTTAGGCCAAAATGCTCCACTGTAGCCTATGATAGGCTATAGGGAGGCCTAAGGTAAGAGGAAGAAAAGAAATGTTACCGGGTACTCAACACATGGCTCACTCACTCGTCCAACAACGACTTTGGCGTTTCCCTAGTTTTAGCTGAGTTAATGAAAAGGCCTTCATTGTGTGTCCATTTTAACATTTTAATAAAATCTTCCTGTAAAAATATTTCAGCAACTTTTATGTTTTTGTGAATTGCTACCAATGCTGAGTCATCAGCAAAGAAAAAAGAAAAACATTTACTTATGTAATGTACCATACAGTTAACATATATTAAATACAGAACCGGCCCTAAAATAGATCCCTGCGGTACACCTGTTGAGCATACTCTGGCTTCACTCTCACACTCTCCTACTCGCACAATAATTTTTCTATTTGAAAATAATTTTTAAACCATGCCAAAAGAGGGCCTCTAACGCCAATTCGTTCTAAAGCAACCAACATTTTTTTGTGATTCAGCGTATCGAAAGCTTTAGTGAAGTCAATAAACATACATAAAATGTGATAGTAATAATAATAATAATAATAATAATAATAATAATAATAATAATAATAATTTATTTATTTTTTATTTTTTTCAATTCAATTCATTTTATTTCACAAAACACATATTACATTGTTTTATCTCAATGAAACCCACAAAGCCCATTATGCGGGCTCATCTGTGGAATAACAACATCAAATAAACTAAAACAAAAACAACCGTAGAGGAAGGAATCATTATGAAAAAACATTAACAAATCACAATCATAATAATAATAATAATAATAATAATAATAATAATAATAATAATAATAAAGACTATTTGGACACTATGAAACAAAGATTGAAAGCTCTAGCGGCACGCTTAAAAAGATATGTGCAGTGTAGCAGGAGACACGAAGAAAACAAATTGTTTAAGAGTAATGAGAAACTGTTTTATCGGAAACTAGGAAACAAAGTTATGGTTGACAACGACAATATTCCTCCTCCTACTAAAGAAGCCTTGGAGGAATATTGGAGCAACATTTGGTCAAAACCAAAAGACTTTAACCGCGAGGCCGAATGGCTTCCTCATATAGAACAAAGAACAGATGAAATTGAGGAAATGCCGGATATAGTAGTAAATATAGACGACATCACATATGCAATAAAAAAACTCATAATTGGAAAGCTCCTGGAGTAGATGGAATACAGAACTTTTGGTGGAAAAGACTAACGCCAGTGCATTGTAAACTAAAGGATTTCTTTAACCAAGTACTTCACGACCCATCACTTGTTCCAGGATTCTTTACTCAAGGTATAACCAATATGATATTCAAGACAGGAGACAGATCGGACCCCAAAAATTATAGACCCATCACTTGCTTGCCAACCATTTATAAAATTCTAACATCAATCTTTACCTTGAAATTAACAGAACATTTATCAGAACATGAAATTTTAGCGTGGGAACAGAAAGGATGCACACAAAATGCATATGGATGTAAAGAGCAGCTTATAATTGATAGTATTGTTACAAAACATGCAAATGACAAAAAGAGGAATCTATCAGTAGCTTACATAGACTACAAAAAAGCATTTGATTCGGTTCCGCACGATTGGTTAATCAAAGTTCTTGATTTGTATAAGGTAAATCCACAGTTGATAACGGTGCTTAAGCATCTCATGAATTCATGGAGAATTAATATAATACTAAAAACCAATTCAGATTCTGTTAGTATTGAAAATATGGCAATAAAGAGAGGGATCTTCCAGGGGGACACCCTTAGCCCTCTATGGTTTTGTCTCGCATTAAACCCAGTATCAGAGCTACTTAATCAAACAAATGCTGGATATCGCCTTACCTGTAAAGAAATAATGACAAGGATAACACATCTGCTGTATATGGATGATTTTAAAATGTATGGAAAATCAAAAGAAGAGCTCAAAATTTTAATTGACATAGTAAAATTATTCAGTGAAGACATTCATATGGAATTTGGATTAGATAAATGTGCTTCAATGCATATGAAAAGTGGAAAATTGCAAGAAACTGACAATTACCAAATTGGTGTTGGTCAAGAAATTCCAAACATAAACAATAGCGAAGAAAGATACAAATACCTAGGAATGAGGCAAAACATTATTCTTAACCACAAGGAATTAAAAAATGTATTTAAACAAAAGTATGAACATAGAGTTAAAACTATCTTAAAAACAAATGTTAAAGGAAGCTATAAAATCAAGGCATTAAATGCATGGGCTTTACAATCTTGACCTTTTCATTTGGTATTGTGAAGTGGTCAGATGTGGACTTGATGGACCTAGATCGTTTAACAAGAAGACAAATGACCTTCTTCAGAACTCACCACCCAAAAGCATCTTCTGAAAGGTTATATATACCACGGGGAAAGGGTGGAAGAGGATTGGTAAATATTCGGTCATTGTGCTATTCGCAAGTTCATAAACTCAGATCATACTTCTTAATTCTACATTCCATTATCACCAAGAACTTAAACTCCGAGATAAAACTATAACTCCCCTCAGGCTAAATGACGATTCTTTCCATCCAGAAATATACATAGAAGATTTAAATATGAAGATGAATGTCTGGAAAACTAAATCACTTCATGGGAGGTACCCGAAAAGCATCCAGCAGCCAAATATTGACATTGTTAAATCAATAAGATGGATTCACAAAGGAGATTTGTTTGCTGAAACCGAAGGATTTATGTTCGCCATCCAAGATCAGGTTATAAATACCAACAACTATAAAAAATTCATCATCAAATCCAATGACAATGATATGTGTAGAAAATGCAAAAAGTTTACGGAGACAATAGACCATGTTATAGCTGGGTGTCCTTCAATTGCCAACACGTGGTATCTCAGTAGGCATAATCAGGTAGCAAAGATAGTTTATCAACATCTAGGAATGAACGCACATCTACTTGTCAATCCACCTCCTTATTACAAGTATTCTCCTGCACCTGTGATCGAAAATGCAGAATTTATAATGTATTGGGATAAACAGGTTATAACAGACAAAACCATAGACCACAACAAACCGGACATCATTTTATGCGATAAATCTAACAGAATTACATATCTAATTGACATTGCGATCCCCATGAGTAAAAATATTGAGAACACCGAGAACACTAAGGTGGAAAAATATCAAAATTTAAGTCAAGAAATAACAAGAATTTGGAAAATGAAAACTGTTACTGTCGTGCCTATCGTGATCTCAGCCACTGGAGTCATACCATCTTCCCTCTCTGCCAGCCTACAATGCCTGGGTCTGTCTCCAAATCTCTACATCAGCATGCAGAAAGCAGTCATCCTTCAAACGTGCCACATAGTCAGAAGATTTTTGCAGTAATCACTCTCTTTCTCTCTCTCTCTCTCTCTCTCTCTCTCTCTCTCTTTAAAAGATTTTGCCATACAATTGCTTGTTTTATAGATAGAAACTTTTATTGATTTTGTTATCACACTCATCTTTATTATTATTTTGTTAATTAGATTAATTTGTCTACAGTAATATGTGTACTATACTTATGTTTTCACGCTGTTATAATGTAAACTTTTGTTGGGCTTGGGCCTCACCCCGCCTTGTGTATACCAGGACGCAAATGTACCTGAGATTGTTTGAACAATAAAGAACCACTATAATAATAATAATAATAATTATTGATTCATAGCAGTTGTCGAAAAAGTTTGCCCCGACTGGGGTTCGAACCCAGAACCTCCGGCTTAACGTGCCATAGCTCTACCAATTAAGCTACCGGGACCACAGAACAAACCTTTAGGAAACTGCTATTTGTTGTGACTGTTGACTTACATGACATAAATCCAACAGAAGACGGCAATGTAGCTGTCAAATCTGAAAGATTGCATGGATAAATTCAATCACATCTCATCTCCCATGAGTTGGGTAGTATGAATATATGGTTTTTAAGCATAAGCCCGCTTTAAGGACATAGTTATTGATTCATAGCAGTTGTCGAAAAAGTTTGCCCCGACTGGGGTTCGAACCCAGAACCTCCGGCTTAACGTGCCATAATAATAATAATATATTTTTTTTTTTTTTTTTTTTTTTTTTTATTTATTGGAAGTACATATTTAAATACATGATTAGTTCAGTATGGAAACGAGTCCCACAAGCCACACAAGCGGCTTAGCTGTGGGGATAAAAAAAACATTGACAATTAATAAAAATAACCCAGACTCCAGACTTTATAATATTGATATAAGTACAAGTAGTACAGTGCAATTAGCTCATATATGGCCTTAACCCACGCATTCAAAAAAACAAGCAAGGACCGGTTGGGATATGTTTAGGATGGTTTCCTCAATATCCCCAACAGAATCCCAAAAAATCCGGTTGCGGGTTATCCGCCATTTTGAAAATCAATTTACAAATTTTTTAGTTTTGTCAAAGAATGGAAAATTAGCAATATTGAGTGAGGTATTAGACCAAAATAGCTCAAATTTGTTTTTAAAGTTTAGCATAGAATTAGGGGTGTGATAAGTAACAAGTTTGGCATGCTTTCTTTTAATCTCTGGCGACCAGCCGTCCTTGAAACAAATTTTTACCCTCTTTTTTTAAATAATCTGAATTTGTTTTGCCTATTTATCAAAACAAAAACAAAACCAGTAACTTTATGAAAATTTGTTTCAAATAAAAGTTGTAGGGCATGAAGAAACACATCGATATCATATTCTTGATCATGTCCGTAGATAATAATGGCCGAACGCTACATGACAAGCAAGACCATTGTGCAGTGAGCAGCGTAAAACGTTTGCTCGACGCGCTACCACTAGCGCAGTCCATGGCCATAAGTCCCGTAGGAATTTCGACCTTTATAGATTTTCTCTTCTGACCCTGTTAGGGTTTACCTTTAGGATAAAAAAAATATTGGATAAACATCTGGCATCCCGGGCCTAAGTTTTTTTACGACGCCATCTTGATTTGGGCAAATGCGTTTAGTACACGCACTTGGTTTTAATACATTTTCTATACTTTTGACTACATGTGTAATAAATCTTACGAAATAATAGGATTCTCCAATAAATTTTCAATTAAATGATACAAATTTGGTCATCCTGGGAACATTGTGGTATTTATTATAGTGAAATACATATTATTAACAGTTCTGCGTACAGGTGCACTATTTACCTCCAATTGTGTATTTCATGATAGATATATAAAATTTGGCACACAATATACGAAAATGTAACTGGAAAATGATTTGACTGTACAGGGCAATCTCATTATTATCCCACGACACCAATGGCGGCCATTTTCCAAGATGGCCACCCAACAAATTATTTGAAATTTTGTTACAGAATGTTGAAATTTGGTATACACATAGATCATGTCATTGAAAAATGACTTTTGAATAGGCCATGTCAAACTAACACAATGGCACCAATGGCGGCCATTTTAGAAGATGGCCGCCATACACATTATTATGAACCACGTAAACTTTATGACAGAATCGTGTTATTGTGTACACACATAGGGCACTCCATTGAAAAATGTCGTATTTATGTGTTATATCAATACTTTTTAGAAACAATGTAGTATGGATCCGCTATCGCGTATCTTGAAATATTGCTATGGAATTAAATACTAGCAATTCTACTTATACTACTTTACACATTGTAGGCAAT